>LBNU01029958.1:146834-169095 GCA_014162995.1 Artemisia annua
TCAAGGGTCTTATTAGGTTATGTCATAATAGGACATCTAGTGATCAGGTGTCATATTACACTATCACATAATGGGACACCAACAACTAAATGTCTTATAAAGTAATTTATTAGGATCCATATTTTAAGTGTCCTATTAAGTTATATGATAATAGTACCCCAAATCATCGACCATCCTATTATATAACTTTTTAGGACATCGCCTAAGTAGCAAATATTTAAAAAGGACCCTAAATACTCATATGTCCTATTAAACAGTTTTTTAGGACTCCATTATCATACCGTCCCACACAAAGGGTCCTAAAAATCCACTTTTGTTGTAGTGCCACTGCCATCCTCCGCAACAACATAGGCTACAGGTTAGCATAGTACTTAACTGCTTAACTGCTAAATGCTGCATATCATTTCTATTATGTCTACACCCTACTACTCTACCCCCATCTCATCTAGTTTACATCCGGAGACTGCTCTTTCCTCTCCGAATGTAATAGATTATCCCTCAAAACACTATTTCCCCAAAACTCTAGGAATAGTTTGGATTCCCTAGCCTCTCTAAATTTCTCGCCTTTTTCCTGATAATCCCCCACTAGCTCTTATCCCTCTACCCACTATTTTACCTTTACCCCAATACTACCCTCACCAACATTTGATCCCTAAAGGTTCTTTATACCCGAAGGATCAATGTTGCTTAGGAGACCCACTTATCCCTTATTGCACTTACTTAGTAATAAACCTAGCATACTTAAAGAAAACCCCCTATACCTTAGTACTTCCCTATATCCCTACACATCTTCCTACCTCATTTTGGAAATTTGAGGTTGTAAGAGATTGCCATAGGAACCCTCAGAACACTAGGAAATATTAGGTTAAGAATATCCCGAATAGTTAGGTAAACTCTTTATTGACCTTTTATTGGAGATAGAAAAAGGTCATAGCGATAGTTAGGTAGTAACCCAATAGGATTTATGCCCTAGAAAATAGATAATAACCAGCCACCTACTCACCTAGATATAGGAAGTCCTTGTGACCTTAGGTATTAGGTAGTCTTAGGAAAAACCATCACTAGTACACTTTAGTTGCCCGATAAGCTTTAGGTTAGAATTCCATCTTAGGATATGTACTATATATAATGGTACTAACTAGGATGCCTATAAGTTAAGATAGGACACTTTGCCTTAGTCATAAACCCTTAAGTACTTTAGAGGATAGAAAACCCATTTCCCTAAACATCCCTTATTAAAATACCTTAGAATACCCTAAACCCTAGGAAATTATCCATCCTTAGGAAATATAACAAGTTAGGTACTTGTTAATGTACTCGAGGTTTTAGTATACCCTATAGGTAATACTACTAGATTACCCTTAAGAATTTAGGTTAGGTAATCTCAACACCTTAGATTCCAACACCTCATAAGATAGAATAATATTCCTTAGGAAGATTGTTTTTGAACTTTAGGCATTATAAGGTTAAACCTAGGATATTACCCTTTAGGTAGTTAGTAAGTGCTGATAAAGTGGGCTCCGACAAATAAATCCACTCCCTATAAACACCCTTCCCACAAAAACTTCCTTCCTTTTTTATACCCGGCAATTTGCCCAAAACCTCTATCCTTCTTAATCACATATGGCATAAATAGTGATACTTGTTAAACTTCTAGTTATGACAAGTTATTTATGACCCTATGTGGTTGTGATTTCATTCCTTAATTCATGACATAGTATGTCATGAGTTACAACTCCTCCCGTACACTATCCTTTTACACTTAAATCCCTTAAAACACTTCCCCTATCACTTCCTCTAATGATGAGAATCTTTATTCTACATCATAGAGATCTGAATTCTTTCCTCTCCGTCTCTAATTCCCATTCCTCTGAAACTTCTTAGTTTCCCCTAGTTAGAGAGTCTTCCCCTAACTATTCCTATATGCAAGTATATAATGGTATTATATACGAGCATACTTCTATCCTTCCCTCTTTACTTCTTACTCCCCTAGATCACTATGATTCCCGAAGTAGTTTTCCACTCTTAGAAAACCCGTAGGGTCCCCATATTTAGGTTAGAAATAATTTTAGGATGCCCTTAGGAAAACCTAGGATTAGAAATAGGATACTTTGAATCACCAAAATAGGCTATCTCTAAGAAACCCTTGAGGAAATAGAAAATAGGATTAGGAATCTTTAAGGTCTTTATAGGCTAGAAACCAAACTAGAACCCCGATAGGTAGAAACTAGAAAAGACGTCTCTATAAGATAGGACTTAGTCTAAAATAAGAATTAAACTTGCTATCAAGTATATCAAAATTTGATTAGAAACCTTTAGGATACAATATAGGAAACTTAGGAATAACAAAGGATTAGATTAGTACATCACCAACCTAGAACCTTAAACCTTTAGTACCTAGTTTAGTAACAGGGGTAGAACAATTATGGAATATTAGACCCTTATTAGGATTCTCCACACACTATCCTCAAAGTCATATAGTATAAGGATTTAGAAACCCCTAGGAATAATATACCTTTAGGATACCCCGAGCCTACCCTAAATTTTATAAAACCTAGGATTAGAACTTAAGGTTATTAGTTATAACTAGGAATAAGACATTCAAGGATTTTAGTCTACCTATACTTAGCTTCTTAGGAATTAACACTCCTTAGGTTACACATTAGAATCCCACTCAGAAAACACTATGGATATTAGCCTACCTGGTTTTAAGTACCTAGGACATAAGATAGACAACTTAGGTCAAAAGACTAAACTTAAAACTTTACCCGGAAATAGTGATATACTTAGTAAACCCCTAGAAAAGAAACCACCTAGCCCTTCTCCTATTATAGGATCTTCTTTACCAGTTAAGACCAATACATCACCCATAGAACCTTAGGATTAGTAATGAAAACTAGAAAAACTTTAGGTGGAAAACAAACTTCGCGGGAATCTAGTAGATCAAATCCTCATTAGGAATACCGTCTTTCCAGGTATCCTATTCCTTTATCTTTCCCTACTCTACTGTTTAATCCTATACTCCCGTCCTTTTCCCCACTCTACCTATTTCTACTCTTCCGTTTAAATCCCACTCTTTCATTATCCCCTACTCCTCCGTACTTTCCTATTTCATCCTTTACCTTCCTTCCTTCCTCTTCACTCCTACCTACAAAAATTAACCTTTCCACTTCCTCCTATCCTTTCGTTTCATTTCCCCGTCATTTTTCACTCCATTTTTCCTACTCTATACTCTTTCCCTACCTTGTCCTATAATGTTCTAAGAGTTAGAACTTGTACTTCCTCGTCATATCTAAGTCGGAGTTTCGTAATCCTCATTATGACTGACATATGATATTATCCCTCTAATCTGGTGTTATCCTGCAAAGCCATAACTCAGGGTGCTATCCGGCAACTAGTTGCTAACAGTAGTACTGCAGCACTAGAAATCCGAGTTACTAACATGGCTAATGCTAACAACCCATGTCTAGCCAGTGGGCCCATAACCCACAGGTCTCTAATCTTTAAACCTTTCCTCAAGACATTGTAAGTCCCACAATGTTTTCTCAACTTCAAGGGTAAATCCCATTAAGTTTCCCAAATTCCGTGTCAAAACACTTGTCCACTCTCTCAAAACACTCCCGTACCACATTTCCTTAAAATGTAGTTAACCATCTCTGTTTTCCGCCGATACAACTAAAGGATGACTTATAATCATCTTATTGAAATGAATCAAAGCGCATTTTCATTTTGATAAGAAATTATAAATCAGCGGACCATGAATATATAAACTCTTACTTACAAGAATTGGAACGCCTCTACTTGTGAGTAAAAGAATATAAACAAATGAGTCTAAGTATCTGGCACATGTACAAACATCTCTTATTCTGTTTGTACAACTCCTATTCTTCTATTCATATCACTTTCTTTTTCTCAAATCGTCAACTCGTTCTTCCCCTACTCTTACGTTTAACTAAATCTCGGGACGAGATTTCTTCTAAGGGGGTGAGACTGTAACAACCCACAAAATCTCATCACTATCATTCCCACTATAAATACCTATATCAGGTATTTCACAGGTAAATTTTTGCTTTTTGTGTGCATTGAATTCATTACTTGCATGACTCTCTAGACCTGCTCACGTATCCACACAAGCCAAATAACTCAACACTCACACCCTATAAACTCCTGGTATGTCAAACATAAGATTACAACAACACCACAATAAGTAATTTATCAATCTAACACACTAAACTCATCACAAAACCCTAAATAAACCTTAATTACACCTATGTGTTTACGGTTATCTTTAAACCCTAATTGCTTATCAGAACTAGTTTGAAAGTGTTCAAGGCTTAAGTATGAGTTACCTTAGGAACATTAAGATACCTTAGGACCCTTAGACTTTAGTACAACCCCTTAGAACTTAGGTACAAGTCCCTTAGGCACAAAACCATAACTAGGTCATAACTTCCCGAAAACTAGGTCAAACCTTCCCAAATTTTTCCCATAAGCTACCACCACTTAGTATAAGCCTTTTAGGACTTAGGATTAGTCACTAGACACTCTTAGGACCCTAAATTAGGCACTAAACCCTAGGATAAACCCTAATCACTAACTAGACAAAACTAGGCTAAAACTAAGACCTAAACCTAGAAATAACCTACCATAAGCACCCAAGCACCCTACCACCACCCCTAAGCAGCTTATGCACCTACTTAGACTTAACCTATCACCCTATCAAGGAGGTGCATCACCTCCTTAACCAAACCGACTCCATACTCTCTTCTCCACCACACAAACCCTAATCTACCACCATAGCCTACCTTAGTCAGCTTATAGCTTCTCCTAGTCACCTCCTACCTGTCCTTACCTTGCTCCCCACGTTACTTGGCCACCACACCAAGTTAACTTAACCATAAGGGCTAACCAGCCCTATATATACCCTCGTACACCCTCCCATTTGAAACCACACCTTCACCTTTCTATACCACACACACTATGGTCTTAGTAGTAGTTTAGGACCCTTATAAACCTTAGGAGTCGAGCCCTTAAGGCCTTGCATACATATCGAGTCCCATTTCGACCTAGAAAACCCTAAGTCCTCACGTAAACCATAATCTGACCTAGGTAAGCCTCAACCTTGATCTTAGTAAGCTTAGTAATGATATAGGACCCCTAGGATATGCCTTAGAACCCTTAGATAAGCCTTGACCATTTTCATTTAGAACTTTTTATTTTAAAACCCTAATTTATGCTAAATACATGTTTATATGCTTAAATGCCTCATTATATGCTATAATCTGAATTATACAACTTAGTTAAGTATATATTAGTTAAACATAAGCTAGAAAACTTAATTATATCATTAAAATATAATTTGCATGGAGAAAGGACTAGTTTTGCAATAGTTTTCATGCATAGGGGTATATATGGTAAATTTCTGAAAATATTAAGTTTAGGGCCTTTTTTGACATTTCTTAGAAGTTATAAGTATAAGGACCCTTTTTGCAAAGTTATATAACCTTAGGATAAAAAGATAAATAGTTATAAACTTAAAAGGATAGGTTTTGCAAAAGTTATAAAGTTAAGGATATAAATGGTAAAATCTGAAAACTTATAAGTTTAAGGGTCATTTCTGCCATTTTCTCAAAATATAGAAGTATAGGGGGCTAATTTTGTAGAGTCTAGGAACTTAAATGCCTAAATGTTATATGTTTATAAGTCTAGGGTAGAAAATGTAAATATACAAACTATAAGGGTATAAAATGAAATATTTGCTTAATAAATAAAGGTGCTATCTTTTTATGTGATGTGTCACAATAATAGGGAGCTTCATGCGAGGAGTACTATGTGGATATTTCGTTTTGACGAGTTCGCTGGGTTTACGATTAAAAGTGCCCTGGCTCCTCAAACGATTATTGCATATACTTCTGAGTTATGATGGCCCGAACGGTGATACATTATATTTAAGATTAGTACTTAATAATATGACACAAAAGTAGGGAGCTTCATGTGAGGAGTATTAACTTCTGTATTATGATGGCCCGAATGGTATTATGTTGATGACATAATACAATAGTAAGGAGCTTCATGTGAGGAGTCTTATACTTCTGAATTGTGATGGCCCGAACGGTGTTATGTTATAACCTAAAATACTTAACAACGTAACACAATACTAGGGAACTTCATGTGAGGGTTATATACTTCTGAATTATGATGGCCCGAACGGTATTATGTTGATAACATAATGCAATACTAGGAGCTTCATGTGAGGAGTCTTATATAATTCTGAATATGATGGCCTGAACGGTGTTATATTAAAACTAAACTAAAAACCCTAAGAATGATTACTTGAGAAAACATAAAATAAGATAACTAAAGCTTGACATACATCCACACCAACAAACCCCGGGATACGTGAGTAGGCAGTCTAGTCTCCGAGTCACTTTTAACATCAATCACATTTCACAAGGCTCAAGTGAGTTCATAGCCTCACACTCTTTTTCCGTGAGTTTTCATAGCCTCACATCTTTTAAACGCTTTCTAAATGCTTTACAAACCCTGTGAGGGGGATACATACTACTTGCTTTACTTTAAACCGAATACAAATCTTTTTCTTTGGTTATTGCACGAGTAAATTATCTGCCACCACTACATAACTAAAATTCATGAATCTAAACGTTTGGGATATTTTACCCACGCGAACGCGAATATAGTTGATTTAGATCTATTGGAGTTTGACAACTCCCGTTGGTATTAACACCTCTCTGGGTGGTACCAATAAGTACTATATTTGAACTCACTGAAGGATTAACTTTGGCAAGTTATCCTTCCCATCCCCTCATGTTGGGTCTGCAGCCCACATGACCCGGATTGTTAAGGTGTGGTTCATGAGCTTAGTGCAATAACACCCCTGTCTGTAGTATTGTACTGATCATACAATACTGACAGATACAACTGTTTAAATACGGTTTCTACTACTCTACATAGGTGTACAACAACATAGCCCATGCTTACTAAACTTGTATTCACACCACTACTTAAACCTATGACTCTCACTCAACACCTAGTGTTGACTTTTTAAGCATGTATCCTAGGTATATAGCCGTTACGGAGCTTTGGCAGGAAGCGGCACTGAACTCGGAGGACTTTCAACTTTTTTATCATTCAAACACTATTTCACACTTAGATTCACGGGACCTCATCTTAATAAAACTCTGATATTTTAATGAATATAACTTATTTATAAAAACGTCTCTTTTCGAGTCGTTTTCTATTACTGTAACTGTGATTCCATGAAGTAATACCCCAACCCTAAATCCGCTGCGAAAAGTGAAAATGGGGGTGTTACAGATTGGTATCAGAGCCTCAGTTGTAGAGAACAAGGTCAAAACCTAAACTACAACTACTTTTCTTTAACCCGAGAAAGTCCTTAGTGCCACACTACAACAAAAGTGGCTTTTTAGGACCCCCATAAGTGTCATAAAATGGTACTTTTTAGGACCTTTCATTTAATAGGACCAAGGATGAAAGCGTTTCATGTAAGGCGGTTGTAATAGGTCCAAAGCGTCCTAATATCTGAAATACCCTTATGAAACTAATTTTATGGTCGTATTATATGTTTATGAACAACCCAAATAGCGTCCTGATNTATGTTGATGACATAATACAATAGTAGGGAGCTTCATGTGAGGAGTCATATACTTCTGAATTGTGATGGCCCGAACGGTGTTATGTTATAACTTAAAATACTTAACAACGTAACACGATACTAGAGAACTTCATGTGAGGGTTATATACTTCTGAATTATGATGGCCCGAACGGTATTATGTTGATAACATAATGCAATACTAGGGAGCTTCATGTGAGGAGTCTTATATAATTCTGAATTATGATGGCCTGAACGGTGTTATATTAAAACTAAACTAAAAACCCTAAGAATGATTACTTGAGAAAACATAAAATAAGATAACTAAAGCTTGACATACATCCATACCAACAAACCCTAGGATACGTGAGTAGGCAGTCTAGTCTCCGAGTCACTTTTAACATCAATCACATTTCACAAGGCTCAGGTGAGTTCATAGCCTCACACTCTTTTTCCGTGAGTTTTCATAGCCTCACATCTTTTAGACGCTTTCTAAATGCTTTACGAACCCTGTGAGGGGGATACATGCTACTTGCTTTACCTTAAACCGAATACAAATCTTTTTCTTTGGTTATTGCACGAGTAAACTATCTGCCACCACTACATAACTAAAATTCATGAATCTAATCGTTTGGGATATTTTACCCACGCGAACGCGAATATAGTTGATTTAGATCTATTGGAGTTTGACAACTCCCGTTGGTATTAACACCTCTCTGGCTGGTACCAATAAGTACTATATTTGAACTCACTGAAGGATTAACTTTGGCAAGTTATCCTTCCCATCCCCTCATGTTGGGTCTGCAGCCCACATGACCCGGATTGTTAAGGTATGGTTCATGAGCTTAGTGCAATAACACCCCTGTCTGTAGTATTGTACTGATTATACAATACTGACAGATACAACTGTTTAAATATGGTTTCTACTACTCTACATGGGTGTACAAAAATGTAGCCCATGCTTACTAAACTTGTATTCACACCACTACTTAAACCTATGACTCTCACTCAACACCTAGTGTTGACTTTTTAAGCATGTATCCTATGTATATAGCTGTTACGGAGCTTTGGCAGGAAGCGACACTGAACTCGGAGGACTTTCAACTTTGTTATCATTCAAACACTATTTCACACTTAGATTTACGGGACCTCATCTTAATAAAACTCTGATATTTTAATGAATGATAAGTTATTTATAAAAACGTCTCTTTTCGAGTCGTTTTTTTTATTACTGTAACTGTGATTCCATGAAGTAATACCACAACCCTAAATTCGCTGCGAAACGTGAAAATGGGGGTGTTACAAAAGAGGCCACTTCGATCACCTATGAAGAATGAAGTTGTTGGTTCATAATCACCAACATGAAGACCAAGTGTTGTGCCCATCATGACGTCCGCTAATGGCACATGCACTTGTTATATGATCCAGTTTTTGCGTCTTGGAGCTTGATCTTTGGATGAACGGCAAGTGGTAACAACTCGGTTGTAGGCTAAGACTAGTTGTTTTCATTTTTATTTTACACCATTATTGTGAATCCCATGTCTTATCCTACCCTTTAGTTGTAAATCATGCTTAGGTAAAGGATTTGAGCAGTCATTGGTGTCTTGCCCGGCGTTCCGGTCATGTACCATTGCCTTTATCGCCTTTACCGTAGTATGTTAGTAACAATACTACACAAATAGCCTTATATATGTTCACCTAATATTGCCTTTAAAAATTGTTTCGACCTTAGCTCTAGTGGTGGAGATTTGTTTAACCGCCAAGCCTATGGTAGAATACATTCTATGACTGTGCGTTGAGTGATCACCCTGAAATTAACACCTAGATTAGGAAGAGAGCATGAGTGTTTGTTCCCATTTCGTGAGGTGTTCGGCTTTGATATATTATAGCATAGGAAGTTTTAAGATTCATATCTTTCAGTTTCTCGAAAGATATCTTTTTAAAATTATTCTAATAAGGTCTACTTGAGGGCAAGTAGAGTTCAAGTGGGGGGATATTTGATAACATCAAATAGTACCGATATTTTAGTGTTAATTTCCCCCTATTATACTCATCTTCTGTGTCATGTTATTAGGATATATACTCTTATTTGTTTATATTTCGTTTTCAGGACAAAGATGAGCTTAGGAACGAAAAGACGCGGAAATGAAAGGTTAATAATGAAAATATTCGAAGTATGCGGAATTTACACTAGCTACAGCGTAGAGGTGCTCTCCACCTACGCAGTAGCACTCACTGAAGACCAGTCGATGCTTAACGAAGATCTACGGCGTAGTCCATACTATAGACTACGGCATAGTTTATCCTAGAAGACATCTACTGGCGTAGCAAACATTCAAGCTACGCCGTAGGTCCATAATTTAAACAGTGAAGATTAGTCAGTGATCCTTGAAGAAGTTACGGCGTAGTTCTCAATATAACTACGCCGTAGAAGTGCCAGCAAGAGTTCTACGCNACCAGTCGATGCTTAACGAAGATCTACGGCGTAGTCCATACTATAGACTACGGCATAGTTTATCCTAGAAGACATCTACTGGCGTAGCAAACATTCAAGCTACGCCGTAGGTCCATAATTTAAACAGTGAAGATTAGTCAGTGATCCTTGAAGAAGTTACGGCGTAGTTCTCAATATAACTACGCCGTAGAAGTGCCAGCAAGAGTTCTACGCCGGTAGCAATTGATCAAGCTACGGCGTAGTTAGAAAATACAAAGGCTACGGCGTAGTAAACCCTAGAGCTACGCCGTAGCATGGTCGGGCACTATAAATACCAGCCTTAATTCCGAGTTTTTGATATCACCTTTCACCACTTCACCACAGAAAAATTAAGAGGAAGATAGGGAGCAGGGAGAACGAAGTTCAACCAAGCATACTAGACATCTTCCGAGGGAAAATTCACGCTTCAATCATAAGTTTATTCATTCTTAGTTTTTGTATCGAATCTATGTTTTCATTTACAATGTTAAACATTTATTTTTACTGCATTTATTAATATGAGTGGCTAAACACCTTTGGTGTTGGCCTTATTATGAAATTGTCATTGCCATGATTTAAGTTTTCTCGCATCTAGTTTCGTTTTATTTGTATACTTTCTTACATGTCTTAGGATACTCTAGTTTTGGCGACATTGGTGTTTGGTAGTTCCTTGAATCTAGGCTATTTGATAAGATGATCAATAGTGGATAGGATGTGGCTTGGTGATAGCAATATTACCATGCATGTGGAAATTATACTAAACGACCACCTACCAAACAACTTTGTTAAAGAAGCTAGAGGGGATGTAAGATCCGAAAGGCCGTATCCCGTTAGACTATTCTAAGTTAGTAGAGGAACTTCATGACTCTTGCACCTTGTAGGCAAAGCAACCCTCCGATGAACTCTTGTTAGGTAACAGTTACAAGAATAGGGCAAGGTGTAAGATAGGGTAGGGGATTTGATAAGATGAGTCTATTGACTTAAACCCCCAGATAAAATGATAGGAGGCATTATTAGAAAACTTGTCATGATAATAACAAGAGTAGTAATTAGGTTAACACTATTCTTCCCATCTGAATTACCTTTATTATTTAATTGCTTTTTATTTTATTTCATTTTAATAGTTTAATTAATTAATCATACAAAACCCCTTTCAATTTAGTGACACTTAAACTTAGATAACTTCCACAAACATAGCTCTTGAGACGACCTCGGCTTTACCATTTAACTATACCTTACACGACCGGGTACACTGCTCGATAGTGCATTAGGTAGACCTTAGGTAAACGAGACGTAATAAATATTAAAACCTGGTCAGAAATCCTGCATCAACCCATCAAAAAAATGATCGCTTGAAGGACTGTGAAAACGAGAGTACGGTTTTTGTACAGGGGTACCCTAAAACTTGACTTACAGCTCTCTTAAAACCCACGAACATAACTGAAAACTGACATAGAAATCAACAAACAAACCCTAATACGGGTTATCATGCATGGTCACGAGCAGATCCACCATCACAAACCATAAAAAAACAAAACCATAAAAATTAGGGTTCCATTCTATCGTTAATGCATTATACCTCCACAACGCCATTGCCATCCACAGAATAAACAATTAATAATATTTAAACTGTGATACCCTAGCCAATAGATATGGTTAAGGTAACATATGTGGTGCACATTCAGAAGACAATTCCACACCACGCCACCAATATACATAGATCCCTAAAAATCGATTGCATACCAGATAACAAATGCCTCATGAACGATTATTTGAAAAGGCTAGCCATAAGGATAGATCCATATACAAATAATCGACATAAAACAATCATTAAGAGGTAGAGAGGTGATTTTAGAGAATGTTTTGGCAGGTAAATAGAGGTAGACGTGGCGGCTTAGGGGACGAATTATGTAAAAAGATAACAAGAAACCGATCCACAACCCTAACAACCAGATTCTAAACCATTAGTTCAATAATCTCAATAAAGATTAAAGAAAAAACGAATCAAATATGAAGAATTTTGGCCAGAATTGTTAGGGTTGTGGTGGTCGGAATTCTCCTCTAGAGAGAGAGCGGAATTAGTTTTTTAAATAGAATTTTGAAATGAAGATATTTTTATTTGAAAGTTATTTCAATTTAAATAAAGAATGTGTTACAGAATGATCTATAAAATAATGATACTTTTTCATTTCTCAACTAAATTAAGAGTGCTTCTAAAGTCCAGTTCTTCCCCATACTACGAGTGAAAGGGAAAAAGTAAAGACTACCATTGTACCGATTTAGTATATGTACTATTTTTCGTTCCACTTAATGTTAAGTACTTTCATGTTTTATTCTAATTTGCATGCTTAAACTTGTTTAACCGAAACCTAACTCATTAATGCCACATGTACTGCTACATTGGATTTGTACTAACATAATTTGTATTAAACAACTCATTCACCGGTATTTTTATTCTTCCCCAATTCAAACTCTAACCCTAACCTTAACTTAGTCAACTCAAATTCTACCCACTAAACTCACATTATATATTTTGCTCATCATACTCTTAGGCTATATATAATATCCTTGCCAACAACGACTACAAAGATATAAAAAACCATATTTGTTATTCTCTTTTTCGCAATTAACTATGTGTAGTTTTTCTTACAATTCTTTTTAAAACATAAGCCTATTGTTTGTTTTATATTTTTAATGTGATCGTATTAAGCTTTTTAAAACGTGTGAGTCTAGATTAGGAGTGTTAGTGTAGATTTGGACTTGGTGTAAGTCCGTGTTTAGGTGTGTGAATACTAGGAGTTGGTGTGAGTCCTTGTATTGGTGTGTGAAGACTTGGACGGTGTGTACGTCCGTGTGAAGACTTGGACGGTGTGTATGTTTGTGCGAAGATTTAGACGATGTGTACATCCGTGTGGAGACTTGAATTGTGTGTAAATCCAAGTGGACAAAGTGTATGTCCGTGTGTTGCCGTGTGTCAGTGTGAAGATTGGTTCTAGCTAGGATTAGGACTTGACATTTCGCTTAGTGTCATAAATAGGTATAAGTGTTGGTGTACGGTTTGCTCCGCCTAAAGGGAGTGTGTTGACATAGTGATTGAGAACTCTTGAGTGTGATACTCGAGGAGTGGAGTAGGGCGAAGAGTGAGCTTCGTGCCGAACCACTATAAATCTCCGTGTCTCGGTTGGTTGTTTTCTTCCTTTATCTCTTGTCTTTACTTTGTTTACTTTACGCATTATTATTATGCTCATATACATTCGAAAGATATCACATAACTTCGAATCAAACGGGTTTCAAAAAGAACAAAACGGAATTAAAAATCTTAAAATGTAATTGTAAACGGTGAAACTATTCAACCCTCCCCTCCTTCCCCCTCCTTCTAGTTTCTACCAAAACCATAGTTGTTCTTCTCTTTTTCACAATTAACTATGTGTAGTTTTTCTTACGATTCTTATTAAAACATAAGCTTGTTGTTTGTTTTGTATTTTTAATGTGATCGTATTAAGCTTTTTAAAACGTGTAAAAACGGACGAAAACGGATAAAAACATAAGATAACGGACGAAAACGTATAAAACGGCCAAGAACGTATAAAAACAGACGAAAACATATAAAAACGGTTGAAAACGTATAAAAGCGGACGAACACGTATAAAACGGACGAAAACGGATGAAAACGGATGAAAACGTAATGAAACGTATAAAAAAGTATAAATACGGAAGAAAACGTATAAAAACGGATATTGAGAAAGAGATGTAGGGTTTGTGAAAAGAAGGTGTAAGAAGTTAAAGATAATGTCTGAAATTTATAAGAGTAAAAAAGAAGTAAAATAAAGCTCTATTGTTTGCAAAAAAAAAAAAAAACAAATAGAAAGCTCTGCGCTCTCGAAGAAGAAATAAGTGAAAAGAGGTGAAAGGTGATTCCTTTTAAAAAATAAATGTAAATTATAAAAATATACGTATTCTTAAAAAAAAGAAAAAAAAAGAAAAAAAATGTACTCGCAATACGTATTCTTAAAAAATAGTAAGTGTTGATGGGCTTTTTAGGGGCCTGTTAAGTCGGTGTTAAGATTTACTTACGCCCTTCAGTATATTCTATCATCAAACTTTTTGTATTATATATTCTATATAANCGATCGATCATGAAAACGATCATGAAAAAATTGGATGAGAAATATGGGCCTTACCATATTGATAGAATGTTAATATTACATGATAAAGGAGTATCCAACATGGCTGAACAAGTAGGCATGCATGAGGATGAGGTGTTGCTTGAATTGAAAGATCATCTCGAGGAAATGAAAAAAATCACGAAAACACTAACTCAGATTATCTGAATCTGAGTTCGGAGAAGCAATCAAAAGACAAAGTCGATGAGAGGTGTCTATGAAAAATTGTCTTTGTATGCCATGTATTGATCACATGCATGCGTAAGGGAGGTAAAAAAATAATCGATAAACAGATATTCTCCGAGGCAACTACGATGTTCAATATCAAAGAACTTGAACCTAAGGTACTGAAAGCTTCCAATGCCTTTCACATTAATAGGGGTGGAAGTTTGGAAATCACGCAATTTTCACTTTGTCGGCTTCAAGTCCTGCCCCTGACACTTTATGTCTGAGAACAATTCATTTTTTGACCATGAAGTGACACTCTTCCCAGATAAGGACAAGATTTGCATCTTCACAACGTTTGAGCATTTTATACATATTATTGAGACATTTATCGAAAGAGTTTCCAAAAACAGAGAAATCATCCATGAATACTTCCATGGATTCTTCAATCATGTCGTGAAAAATTGGTATCATACACCTCTGGAAAGTTGCAGTTTCGTACATAAACCGAATGGCATACGTCGATAAGCATACGTTCCGAAGGGACATGTAAATGTTGTCTTTTCTTGATCCATAGGATCGAATGGTATTTGGAAATAACCGGAGAATCCATCGAGAAAACAGAAGTATTCATTTCCCGCTAGTCTTTCTAACATTTGGTCCATAAATGGGAGGGGAAATGATCTTTTGCTGTAGCTTCATTTAGTTTTCTGTAATCGATACACACGCGCCAACCAGTGACACTAGTTGGGACTAGTTCTTCATTTTTATTTGTTACGACTGTGATACCACCTTTCTTGGGTCCACAATGAATAGGACTTACCCAAGGGCTATCAGCTATTGGGTAGATAATGCCTGAGTCAAGAAGTTTAGTCACTTCTTTATTAACGACTTTTTCCATATTTAGATTGAGTCTCCTTTGCTTTTGAACAACTAGTTTCTTATCATCCAACAACTGAATTTTGTGTTTACAGAATGTTGGACAAATTCCAGGTATATCGCTTATTTCCCAAGCAAAAGCTCTTTTGTGATTTTTAAGAACTGAGATTAACTTCAATTTCTTTTTCTCAGAAAATTTAGATGAGATTATTACTAGGAGTAAGGATTCTTCTTCTAAGGAAGCGTATTCCAAATGATCAGGTAATGGTTTGAGAACAAGATCGGTAGGGGGTTCTTCAAGAGATTTTCTAATTTTGTATTCAGTATCAAATACTATTTTCTCGAATGCAGTTTCTTCTTCTTCATCATCGTCAGAACTTTCATTATCTTCCTTGATAGTCATTGCCATGAATTGATCATATTCAGCAAAGACTTCGTCTTCAAGGAGCGTTCCATCGACTGAGTAAAGTAATTGATTGAATTCATTTAGAAGTTCATCGAAATCTTCCTCAAGAATTTTTTCGATGACATCAATTCTAAAGCATGTATCATTATAGAGTAAGATTGTTTCATATCCGAGTCAATAGAGAAAATCATTCGTTCTTCACCGACTCCTAAATTGAGTTTTTTTTACTCGAATCATTGCATCGGCTGTATGTAGAAAAGATCTTCCTAAGATTAGAGGAACTTTACTATCTTCTTCCATTTCTAGGATAACAAAATCTACCGGAAAGGTAAATTTTCCAACTTCGACTAGCATATTTTCGGCTATCCCAAAGGGATATTGAAAGGATTGATCTGCTAACCTCACACTCATTTTGGTAGGTTTGAGCGTTTCGATAGATAGTTTAGCATAGAGAGAGTAGGGCATCAAATTAACGCTAGCACCAAGATCGGCTAATGCATTGCATGAGAATGTGTTACTGAAGGTACAAGGGATTAGGAAACTTCCTGGGTCTCCGTTTTGGTGGAATATTGCTTTGAACAATCGTAAAGCATTCTTCATTAAGAAAAGTTGTGGAAATTTGTTCGAGCTTACTTTGTTACTCACAAGTTCTTTAAGAAACTTCCCAGAATTGGGCATACCGGCTAAAACGTCAACAAGAGAAACATTAATTCGAACAACTCGAATTATGTCGAGAAATTTTCTGTATTGGGCTTCCATTCTCTCTTTTCTAAAATTTTGAGGGTATGGAATTCTAGGTTTATAAGGTTTAAGAATCGGTGTTTCAGGTGTTGTTGTTGTTTTAGTTTTCTTTTGAGGAACGGACTCATCCTTTTCTTCGTCATCAGTGAAAATTTCAATGACAGGTCGAGTTTGACTGGGTCAGGTGGTGGTTCATACGATGTACCATTTCTTGTTGTAATATCATTTACATGCTCATGTCGAGCTTGTGGTGGTTGATAAGGTTTACTTCCAATTGAGATGTTCTTCGGGTTTGGTTGAGTGTTACTAGGAAGAGATCCAGAAGCTCGACCAGATTGCTTGTCAACAAGTCTGTCGAATTTAGCTTCTAAATTCTGAATTGAGGCTTGGTGATTTTTGGTAGTGGACTCTAGTTTATCTTTGAGGTCCATGAATGGTTCTTTGACAAAAGTGTTTGTTGATTTTTGTGCTTTGATAAATTCACTCAATTGTGTTTGTTGGTCTGGTTTTTCAACATAATTTGTTGGTTTGGAAGATTCTCGATTGTATTCTGATCTTGCACTAGCTCGCCATCTATCTCGATCTCGCTCACGATCATGATAGTTATCGTAAAACGAGTACGTCGAAATGTATTCATGAATTTGGCTTCCTCTTCACGTGACATAGGTGTGTCATAATCACTGCAATTTGCTGTTGAAAGGTTTCCGCCACAATGATTACAAGTTTCACGTTTTCTTTCATTTCTTTATATTGGGCATCAATTCTGATTGCCATGGCATCCATTCTAGCCATAATTTTGTCAGTATCCGAATTACTACTACCTTCATTGGCGAAAGCAACAGTTTTACGAAGAATGGTTTTGGGTTTTCTGATCTTTAGCCAAATCGAGCTTAAGTAAGTCTTTGTCTTCAAGAAGTTGGTATGCTTGATTTGGTGTTTTATAGAGAAATATACCACCGGCTGCAGCGTTTAAAGCTTCTTGAGTTTGTTCATCAAGACCGTGGTAAAAGACTTTGATTATATTGCCTTTCGTCAGACCGTGTCCATGACAGTTTCTTAGGAATGCTTTCATTCGAAGCTAGGCTTCGGTGAGATTTTCACGTTCGTGATGTGAGAATCCTCGGATTTCTCCGAGAAGTTTATCAAATAGAGCTGGTGGAAAAAATCTACTAATGAAAGCAGTGCGAAGCTCGTCCTAGGATTTAATGGTTCCTTCGTCGAGTTCGTCAAGCCAAGTTTTAGCTTCTCCCGTTAAAGATAAAGGGAACATCATGAGTCTTACCGCTTCGGTTTTGGTAGCTCCGTATTTAAACATATCACAAACTCCAAGAAATTCATGAATGTGTTTGTGAGGATCAAAGTTTTGGTTCGACCATCGAATTGGTTGATTTTGACAAGAGTCAAATGATTTTCTTTTATTGCAAACTCACTTGCGGTTTCAGGAATGGTAATAGCTTGTCCAGGAGTAGGTGCAACGATACGATCGTTAGCCCACATGGGTTCATTATCAGTGTCATCCATTGGATCATACAACTCAATGAACTTAATAAAGAATCTGAAGTTAGAGATATCGTCAATGGGTGTGTGGTGAATACGAGGTTGTTCGGGTCTTTCGTCTTTTCGAGATATAGTAACTCTTTTGTTATTACGTTTTGTTTTATTCAAAGTTCTTTCTGGTTCTGATAGAGGTGAAATAGGATCAGTTTCAGATGAACGAATGTGCATCCAAAGTCAAATAGAGAGCGAAATTTAGATCAAGTGAGACAAATTTCATTTTCTGTGACAGTGAGTGCGGCATACACGGAAATGTGTGCGACGTACTTGTGCTAGAGTGATAAGTTTAGTGTACTTAGTAGTAAGTACGGCGGTCTTAGTGTTACCGAGATGTTTGTTTTGAAAAATAGCGGTTTTCTGTTGGAACGAGAAGTAATTCTTTTTGGGTTTTCTGAAAAGATTGTGATGTTTTAGGAAAAACGTCACGGATTTAAGTGAGTACGTCGTACTTGGTGATAAGTACGACGGTGTTGTGTGTTTTGTGAATGAGTGCGACGTGGTTTCTGCAACAGAAGTAACAAAAATGTGCAGGATGTTATGTTTGAAAAGCAAATAAGGTTTTGTTTGCTAAATTCACTTAGAGAATGCTTATGGAACATATTTAAGTCCCCGGCAGCGGCGCCAAAAACTTTGGATGTGTAAGGAAAGCTTTAAATTTATAATACTAGTTTCACCGATTTTAATAAACCAAACACACGGGTAAAGTATAACCCTCGTTGGTTGTATAAGATTTTAGGTAAGACAAGGTCGTATCCATATGGACTTTGTTTGTTCGTTAAGTATAAAATGATTAGTAAACAAAACAATGATGCACAAATAGTGTTTGATGTAATATGGAAAATTCAAATGATAAAATAACCGATTGCTTGGATAGCTTATACAATTCAGTGATAATGCTTATGCTAGATCTTTAGTTTGATAATAGGAATGGTGCACAACTTATAACTTAGCCATTTTCATCAAAAAAGCAATTTCATAAGTTGTTAGGTTCAATTCAAGATTCATGTTTATCCACCAAGAGATTCCTCTCGAGATAGTATTATATATTAAGTCTAGATTATTACCAATTCTCCTAGGCTGATTCCTCCAGTCAAAGGCTAAAAACACAGACAAGTTCCTAGAATTGCATATAACAAATTGGTTCTTTCGACCTATCCCAACAGGTTATATTCAATCAGCTTCGATAAATAAACGTAGTAAGACTAGAGATACAATAGTTCACAACATAAACTTAAAATTGATAAAGATCAAAGCATAATCATAACTTAACTTTATTATATTCACATGTCCAAGCAATCATAAGAGGTTTAGCCTTTCATGGCTAATGAGTTCATGATAACAGAAATGATAAAATAGTAAACAAGAGACATACGAATTGGA
Source organism: Artemisia annua (assembly GCA_014162995.1). Taxonomy (NCBI): domain Eukaryota; kingdom Viridiplantae; phylum Streptophyta; class Magnoliopsida; order Asterales; family Asteraceae; genus Artemisia; species Artemisia annua. Next base: position 166,227 of record LBNU01029958.1, read on the forward strand.
ATGATCAAATGAATTACACTAGTGTCACAAGAAACCAAGAGTATATAAGACCCTTGTTCGATTCTTTCAACGTCTGCTTCTGGCTAAGGATCATGTTGTACTTCTTATCTGACTTAGTGAAAATTGGTTATAGAGTGGAGAGTTCAAATGCTTGCAAATGAGGTCTATTTATAAGCTTCTGATAGGCGAAGTATGACATACTTCGATTGTAAATGCGGCGCACTTGGCTATTTTCTTGGCGCCAAAGTTTCATAATTGCAGAGGAAGTCTGGCGCACATCAGATACAAAACCGGCACACTTTTATTAAAAACTACTTACTGACTTTCCTTGACCGAGTGAGCAAGTGCCGCGCACATAGCTGGAAAACTGGTGCACTTGGCTATGATAAAGGACTAATATAATAGGCTTCTTATTTATTGACTTTGTTTGCTGAAATAGTTGTGCTTTTGATGTTTCTTGCTACAGAGCATCCAAGAGTGAACCTGCATTCATCTCATATTATTAAGTATCGAAAGTTCACACTAAATGATCATAAAACATATAATATTATGCCCAAAGATATGTATAAATAGGGCGTTATCAATGGTAAATATTTTTTGAAGTGGCGTATGTTTATAAATGTTAATTTAAGTGTTGATTGTAAAGAAATTATAGTGTAGTAATAGTGTCGAGTGATTTGGGTGTTTTAAGGTCAAAATATGCAGGATTTAGTCTCAGATGTTAGCTGCGGCGTAGCTGTATCGTAAGATACGGCGTAGCCTTGTTCTAGGACTTAATTATGCTCGGTGTCGTACCTACGGCGTAGCTACTTTAGTCCAGATAATGGTCATCTTTGAAAAGTCATATCTTTTAAACCGTAAGTCGTCACGGGTCGTGCCACCCGGCATTTCGAAGGTAATTGAGTCTAGTTTCAATTAAAATTAGTCTCATGGTCTGAAAATTTATATATTTTTGTAAATGGGCAAAAGAGTAACAGAAGGTCAGTTTCAGTTCATGCTTTTTGCGCATAAAAGTTAAAGTTTCTGTCAAAGCGGGCACGGGGCGTTACAACTTTGTATCAGAGCTTTGGTCTAAGAGAATTAGGATTTCATGATAGGAATTCCTAGACTTAGGCCTTGTAGAGATGCGGTTAGTATTAGTGTTCGTTATTTATGTATTTTTTTGGTGATTTTGAGGACACATATGTTAAGTATTTTTATGACTACGCCTGGCCACCGTAGTGATAAAATATGATAATATGTGAAATTGAAATCATTTGGACCATACACGGGTGACGAGCTAGGGTATTTAGTATAAGGATATATATATATGTCTTTCATGCATCGATATGTATATGATTATGCTTGATAGTGTGAATAGCTAAATTTCAGTATTGTATAAAACATGGCGGAGATTCAAAATAAGGAGGTAGCAAGGGCGACCTCCTCCCGCCATGATGGGGATGCATATGACGATGGAGGTTCTGATAGTGACACGTCATTGCCAATACCGGAGAACCTTAATCCTAGAGAATTTACTAGCGCAGAGTTGAAAGAATTGGATACCTTGGTGGCGGATAGAGTGTAGAGGGCCATCGAGAAGGCTATGCCCTTTTATGTTAACAAAACAACTGAGAATTTGCAAAAGATATTTCAAGAGGAGTTTGAGAAACTTAAGAAGAGTGGGGAATTAATGAATGATTTGAATGCTAGACCCGGAGTAGGGAAAGAGAAATCTACTTATCGTGACTTCCCCGCTTGTGCTCCACCAATATTTACGGGATCTCTTGACCCGTTAAAGAGTTTTAGGTGGATTACCGATATAGAAGGGGCTTTCCGCACTAGTCGTTGTGCGGAGGAGGATAAGGTAAACTTTGCTACCAACTATCTTCGTGAACGGGTTAAAATATGGTGGGAAGGTAAGGCGAATGAAAAAGGTAGTGCTTGGAGAGAACCGTGCATGTGGGAACAATTCAAGGAAATGTTTATGAAAGAATATGCTCCCGCGGAAGAGATTGATAAAATAAGAGAAGTATTTCATAATCCTATACAAACTCATGAATCAGTGAATGAGTTGTGGGGAAAGTTTTGTGACATGGTGCAATATTTCTCGGAGTATCGTGACAACGAGAAGCTTAAGGTTGACAAATTTCAAAGGATGCTCAAGGATGAAATTCGTACTATAGTGTCACCTTTCAAATGTACCACCATGGAGGATATTCTAAGTAGGGCACATACACGAGAAGCAGATTTGGATAGAATGAAGAGCAAGGAGAAGAAGGAATTGAAAAGGAAGCTAGAACAACCAACAACATTTAGTAAACGGGTAAGTTTGATTTTACGAGGAGGGACAAAACGGGGAAGTTACCACTGATAACGCTCAAAGTTAACATGTTTTTAGAAGCGTTATTAGTGTTTTTGTGTATGTTATTTGGTTGTTTTTATATGCTTTTGCCACTAAATCGTATCATAGTATGTTTTTGTAGCATATGTAGCCAAATGTAGGAAAAACGGAGAAAAAGTGAAGAAAATGAAGTATATGCGATTACACGAAGATTCCCAAGTTCAAAATCCAATCTGTGACGCGTCTCATAAGGAGAACCTAAGTTTTGTCATTTCAAAGTTCCAAGTTCAGAGTTAATCAAGTTTGGATAGTGCATAAAGATCTACGCAAGAGAAGTTAAACATCAAAGTTCATCAGACTTTACCATCCGATCGGTTGGAGTCAATCCGATCGGATGGCCACAATTACCACATCCATCTGATCGGTGCCAACCCGCATCTGATCGGATGGAGTCCACTGCCTGTTTATACCAACTTCTTGTGCACGAATCTTGGTCTTTTGTCCCATTGTTCTAGGCCCTTCTTAGTGTCTTGTTGTCCAAGCTCC
>LBNU01029958.1:185900-203608 GCA_014162995.1 Artemisia annua
TGTTGAGGGGGAGAAAATGTTCTTCAAAATTTCAAAATCTTGTGCAAACATGTGTACTTGCATATTTCTTTGATGTTATAATGTTTCTTTGCAATGGTGGAACGTCAAAGGTTACCTCGTATCATTTCTTTCTTCACTTTTATTTCTTTATTAGCTTATCATTAACTGTCGTTATGTTTAACCGTTAAATTAAATAATTAGGACATGTTATATGGTTAAGTTAGTAGTCAAGGGACTAAAATTGCCAAGTTGTGAAAGTTTCTTATAATTCACAAAAACAAACACCCCCCGTCGTTTTTTCTACAAAATTCAAAAAACAAAAACAAACACAACCTCTTACATCTCACGGCTCAAATTCTTTATCCAAATCCACGTTCTTGATCTCAAAACCGTAAGTGAATTCACGTTTGTTAGCTTATTCTAAGATAGGGTTTTCAATCAATTGCATTTTAGATGGCTAATTTTCGTGCAATTTAAAATTTAAGAACTAGGGTTTTCGAAAATTTCGTTCCTTATGAATAAATGTGTTTTAGGTAATGAAATCATAGGGCCTTTACTTTTAAACGTCTAATAATCATGTTCCCATTACCTAATTACAACAGTTTATACGATAGGATTGATTTCGAAATCTAGGGTTTAAGTCGAATTGGGTTTTTATGAATGTGTGATGTTTTTGTTGATATTGTTGGTGGGATTTGTTTGTTTGGGTGTCTATTACATGCCTATGCTTGTTAATTGTACCAAAACATCAGTATGCATGATCTAGATAATTAGGGTTTATGTTCAAATTTGGGGCTTTTCATGTCTGTGTTATTGAGCCTAATTAAACTGTCAAAATGTGTTCTAATAAGTGTTAATTGATGTTATTGTGTGTTTTCACTTCATGATTTCTCGTGAATAAAGTTCTAGATAAATCTTATGTCTCGTTGTCTTTCGAAATCTTTTATGTGTTGCCTATTTGTGATTCTAACTGTTGTTTATCATTCAATATACAGGCTTCATTCAAAAGATACAAGAAATTCTCACAAAAACGTACGACTTCAAAGATTTCGAAAAATTCTTGTATAAGAATTTTTCGAGAAAATTTTTCGAAATCTTTTCTCAAAAACTTTTTCAAGATCTTTCAAAATTTTCGAGATCTTTTCTCTTTCGAGAAAATCTTGGAAGATTTCGAAATATCTCATTAAAGTTTTCGAGAAAACACAGTTTCGAGATCTTTTCAGACATTATCGAGAAAATGTGAACAGAAGTTTTTCGAAATCTTTTACTATGAAGTTATCAAAATCTTTTGGGAACAGTAACTTTTTCGAAATCTTTCCTTGGAAATTTTTTGAAATCTTTTTGTCCACAAAACTTTCGAGATCTTTGTTTGTGATAGCTTTCAAAAACTTTGTTGGACATATTATCGAGATCATGTACATCATACTTATTGAGTATTCATATGTTTGTAAAATTTCGAAAACTTGTATCATGAATGAATTCTCATGTATATGTATATTGTGAGAACGTTAGTTTACTTGTGATTGTGTAGTGTTAATTAACATGTCACCATATAACTTATATGCTGTAATCATCTATGTTACATGTTAAATAATAATACCGTCACTAATCACACGTTAATTAACTAAAAACCATGATTGCATCAAGTATGTCTTTTAATATCAAACGTGAACTCGGACTAATAACTAACGCATCTGGATGTTTGATTTCATGACATGACACTTTCAGAACACAAATGGCTCAACAATCTGAATCAGCTCCACAACAACAGAACCTCCCACTACTTACACTTGGTGAATTCCTCCCTTCAGACTACAACGTCAAGTTTGACCAGAACAATCTTCGCATCAACTTCAACAAACTGAGCATACCAGATGACACATGCAAGATTGTCAAGAACATTCTTCTGGCTCATCCTTGCAAGCCACTGCTCACCAAATCAGCATCAGTACCAACCTTCTACATCCATCAGTTCTGGCATTCTGCTAAGGCCAACTTGGACAACAGATCTTTCACAGTCAAGCTGGAACGTCAAGAATACAACATTGACTACGACACTCTTCGTGCAGCTCTCATGCTACCAACTTATGATGAACTGGAAATCCTTGACTACTTCATTGATCTTGGATATGACATTCCTGACAATGAATCACTCACACTCCTGTCAAAGTTCAATGTCAAATATCTGCCTCAACCATGGAGAACCTTCTACATGCTGATTGTCAGATCCATTTCAGGAAGAAGGAGTGGTCATGAGCATCCGAGGCTGGAACACATGCAAGTATTTTGGGGAATGATGACTATGACTCCGATCAACTTTGCAGCACCAATAATGAGGGATCTGCTTCATCACATTCACACGGATCGTGATAGAACAGTGATACCCTTCATCAGATTCACCAAACTACTTATAGCATACTTGATTGAGAAGACACCAGAATTCCTCAAGAGGTTGCTAGACAGGACTGAACCAAGAGAAGCAATGAATGAAGATCCAAAGATCTCCTTTGTCAAATCTATTAAGTTTACTCCAAGAACCAAAGGCATGAGAATTCCAGATCACTTCTTGGATGATGAGATCAGAAAGACTCAGAATTTCAAGATCTACGACAAAGCATTCAGGGAAGAGAAAGTTGGTGTCACGGAGAAAGAAGATGAACCAGCTTCTATTGTTCGTACTCGAAGCAGAAGGGGTGCCAAATCTGGTAGCTCGAGCAGTACTACAACCTCCAAACAACCAAAGCCTGCTCAAAAGCCACCCACCAGACCAAAAAGGAAAGCTGCACCCAAGCTGATTCCTCGGGATGAACCGTCAGCTTCATCATCCGAAACGGAAACCGACTCTGAGTTCGGCACCGAATCTGATGACGAAGCAGACTATATAAGAAGGTCAAGGGCTCCAGATGACCAAGAAGAAAAACTTGATGAAGAAGAAGAGTTTCCAGGGCTTGCACTGACTAAACAATTGAGCAAGGAAACTGCAGAGAAGGAACAAAGAAAAGGCACGGGAATTTCCATCAATGAACCAAGTGATGCTGCACATGATGAAGAAGCAGAAAATGAACCAACTTCTGAGCCACTGGTTGACAAGCGAAAACTCAAAAGTATCATCATCGACACCAGGGCTGAAAAGAAGCAGGAGGAGAAAGAACTCAGGGAAGCTATGCTTCTAAATCTTCAACATCCACAACCTCATCAAACACCGACAAATCTTCCAGGACATGAGGCTGGCTCAAGCAGCACGGTAGCTCCACAAACCGAAACCGTACAACATGACACAATAATGACGGAAGCTACACAGGAAGATGTTGCAAAAGAACAAACTGAGCTCATCACTCCAGAATTTGTTGCTCAAGTTCTGATTGAAGACGAACTTAAGAAGAAAGAGGAAATTCAGAGAAAAGCTAAAGAGGAGACAGATAGGTTGCTTCGTGGACTCGATCAAGACGAAGAACCTTTTGACACTGATAACCTCCTCAACACTCCTCCACACTCATCGTCACAAAATCCTCCAATTCCATCAGGTTCACCTTCAAAGGATCCTTCACCACCTCCATCAGAACACGAGCACAAGTCATCTTCATCTTCATCATCACATCACTCACCACCACCACCAGCAAAGAAAACACCCAAAGACAAATCAGACAAGAAGAAAAAGGGAGGCAAAGCAGCTTTGACTGCATCTCAACGGATCAAGAAAGCTCTAGATCTGGCAAGGAAGAAGAGGAAACAGACACAACAGCCATCCGGAGATCTAAAGGACCAAGTTCGAAAGCTCTCCAAACAGGTCAAGACTTTGACATCACAAGTCAAAGATCTCCAGGATAATAGTGAGCTGGCTAACAAGCTACTACAAGCTGACATGGACGAGATGATCCGGAATTACACAACTGAATATCTGAATGATAATCTCGCTGCAACTGTCAAGCCGGCTGTGTCTTCACTTATTGAGCCGATTCACACAACGTTGAACAACAGAATCAAACAAACCATTGAAAGAATGCTTCAATCTACTCCATTCTACCTCCAAACTGACAAGCCTCCACCAACACCCGAACAACTTCCTATCGAACAACTTCGAGACTTGTTAGCTGCAAAATTGAGGAACAAGGAGCAGAAAACACCTGATGAAGCAACAATGTTTGAGGCTCTTCAAGCTATTGCCTCAAAGGAATCTTGCAAAGTGGATGCTGGACAACACAAACGACCCAGGCAAGATGATGACCCTGACTCTGATCCGAAAAGCAAGAAATCAAGGAAGTCAGACAAACCATCTTCATCTCACCAGCCCCGCAAGACCTCTAAGGCTCCTCCTTCCAGACAAAGAACTCCAGCATCCAGGTCAGCACCAAAGCAATCAGAGGAACCCTTCGAGCTTCAACAGCTAGATACTCAGGAAGGAAACGAAACAGCGATACCTGAATCAGAAATTCCTTCATTTCAAGCCGGTCCATCTGACACTACCAAAACTAAAGAGAAGAAAAGGTCTTCAAGGACTAAGAAGCAGAAACAACAGACAACTCAATTCTCTTGGCTTAATGTGGACGAAGCTCGTGACTCTGATTGGCTGACTACAATGATCAAAGCACAACCACCACTTGAGGCTGACGAACCACTACCGGGTAATACTTTGCAGATGACTCAGAGTATTATGTCGGGCCTTCAAGTTGAAAGGTTGTCAAAGTCTGAGCTAAAGCGGATCAATCGTGAAGCCATGGATTTCCTCAAGAAAAGATCAGGAAACAAGATTGAATTGGACTACCACATGGAGAACATAGCCTGTGCACTATCTGGCTCGTTCGACTGGCTTAACCCTGAATCTAATGTCGATACTGAAACGAAGAAACCCTACTTCACCGACTGGACAAAACCTCTACCACTACTTGGCTTTCCAGAAAAACCAAAGATCCCATTCAGACGCTTCTTCAATAATGACTTTCGATACCTCCAGACTGCCCATGAGACCTCCAAGGAGCGATATGCATCTTCACTCACACTGTCTATTCCAGCTGCCCGATATGAATTGCCAGACATTGAAGAGCTCGCACCAATCTACTGCAAATCAGTTGTCGAATACAACAAAGACGCTCTTCTGGGAATTCAACATTGGCCTGAAAGACGAAGGCTCGGCTATACACACAGACTTCATCTAAAGTCGAGTGAAAATGTGAAGAACTCACAGCGTATTGTTGCTGTATTGGAGATCTTGGAAGAGAAGAAATTCAACTACGCCTTCATGAAAGAAATAATCGTCAAGAGAACAGACGAGAAGAAGTACAAGTTTTGTGAAGCAGACTTCCCTGATTTGAACCTGAACGACATTGAAGATATGTATCTACTGAAAGTTCAAGGAAAGCTACTCAACTTTGAACAAGACACACAGTACAACTTCATCGCATCTCTCCTACTTCACATCAGACGATTAATTGTTCAAGAAAGGGTGGAAGATCTTCAGCTGGGAGTAGAAAGTTATCAGAACACCATCAACCTTACTGAACCACAACTCCTGATTCCTGAAATCACTGGGATGTCACAATACTCTCTCGTACAACAACCGGCATTTGGAATCACATACCTCAACAGCAAAAACAATATTCATTTCATGCGGTTCGATGAGATTCCTAAGTTTTGTGATGTCACACTTCAACGAGTTCGTAATGGGCTAGCAGAAAGGTTGGAGGATGAAAAGAAAAGGCTGAAAGAGGGAAGACCAACGAGGTGGAAAGCTAATGGACGCCGAATGATCAGAAACTTTGTCCATACGATTGAAGAAAGGCTATATCGACGACAGCAGATCAGAAGGTTGGAAAGTTATATTGGGGTTCGACCATCATTTCCGGTCTTGACATTTCGCCGACCTGATCCAAAGTTCACAGTCTTCGATGCTTAGCTCAGCTCCCATATTTCTGGTACAAAAATTTCAATATGTTTATAATATTGCTTGATTTGTAATTATTAAGGCTTGTGCACACATAACAGTGTACAACCCGCACTCTATAATGAATGGACCCTGTGGTACGCTTCAGTGCCACAATCCTAATATAAGGAGCGAAAGCTTCTTACTTTTGAGTAGATTTAATCAAACCTTTCAGTATTTTTCAAATCTGCTCAAAAGACAAGTGTTACACCTCAATAAGTAATCACTTGTTGAGGGGGAGTACTTGAATCAAAACATCGTTCTTAAGTCTTCAAATTTTGTTGATCTCTCCCCATAAGACTCAAAAAGGCATATTTTAATCAAAATCGTTTACAAAAACAACATTTGATATGCTATTTTTGAGGGGGAGAAAAACAAAGTGATTAAAATATGATGTCAAAAAGTCTTATCTCGTACGAGCTCGACTCAGAATTGACCCACGAATTGACGAAACAACAAATGTCTTAATTCGAAAGGATTTATCCGAGTAGAAAGTACCGTTTCGAGAAACTCTTTCTAGTTGTTTACTTTGACGGGTCTAACTTCCTTTTAGGAATGTTAACAACATCAAGTTAGTTATTAGGGCTAGTTATCACCTAAAAGCTGATAATGCATCCCTTTAACTAAGCAACGTAAACGTGTCCCTCGGGTACATGACTATTAAGAGTGGATCAATTCAAAAAGTGCCAACTCTTTCCACATATGCAAAGTTCTAAAAATAATCATGAGCATATGTTGAGGGGGAGTATTTCATATAAAATCCAAAACCTCAAAGTGTTAACAACAGTTTTCACTTTTACACACTTTGAGAGATTTTCAATGATTTGGTTTAAAGGCATCAATAGGATAGTTATGGAGTTACAAGGTGACTAAGGATAGGAAAAACCGTCCTATGATCCGCCTAAACCGGAGGGATCTACCCAAGGACATCACCAATAGTTAGAAATTAGAAGTCCTTAGGTATGATATAACAAAAGGAGAAAAGAATGAAAGGAGAAAGAAGGGGTTGAAGAATTAAAAAGAAAATGAATGAAAAGGGTGAAAAGAAATAGCCCTCCATTTTATCAACCATAGGTCAGACACCGGGTTCAATTCATATGCTACTGGTCGTTGCTAAGGCGACACCGGTATTGAAGATAAAAGACGTCATGGACCCAGTGACGCAATGCACCTAAACCTTCTTAGCCACTCAGGCATCTCTCAAAAGATGTTTGTTTCATTCTCACGGGGAACCAGTGTAATCTATCGATCGTCTATTAGAGATGGTTGATATTGAAACAGGAGGCCCTCTGCTCCATGCCTCCGCATAGGAAACCAAATGTGCACTTATCGAGTCTAGAGCCACGAGATAACATAAAAGATCTCTTAGGAACACAAAAATCTTCTACACTAAGTGTCTTGCATCATTGGACACTAAGTGTAAATTATCGAGTCCTTCGCAGATCTTAGCAATCTGCCTTGAACGTTTATGAGGGATTTACTTAGGTATTTCTCGAATGATTGAACGGAAATCCTGCCAGGGTCAACATCAAACAGCCCTGACAGCAGGTCACTTCGGTGATTCCTTGTGGATTACGCTTAGTGTGTTCGATGGTTTCAAACGGTCTACAGTCGTGGGGTGATCTCCAGCGACTCACCTAATCGTGGGTGTGCGTATGCATGTCTGTGTAAGCCCTCTAGGGGGTATCCGATTAGGAACGGCCTTGGTAAGGATTAGAAGGAGTCTTCACACTATGCTGTTGACAAATTCTAACTCCAAACCTGTAAGTACCGGATGTTTTATTGCTAACTGTTTCATTTCAGGTACAACAACCATGCTGAACACCGGCTTCCACATGCTCATACTTACATCTCAGAAAGCTCTCATGAAAGATCGAAGCAACATGAATGCCAAAGGTAGATTCCATGCCAAAAGAATCTACAAAGTGATAAAGACAAACGATCTTAAGTGCAACACCGTCTAAAGAAGGATTCTACGTCAACACAAAGAATCTTCACATATGAAAAGAGAGCTCCTCACTTATGAAAGTTTCAACCGTCAAAGATGTATGAGCATGTCGGAATGATGCAGATCCACTGGAGTCAAAGAATGTGACGAATGGCAGATTACTACATCAGATTGATCACTATCACATCAACGACAAAGAACAATGAACACCCATTCTATCTGGGGAGATTGTTAAGAACTAAGAACGATGAATCATTTCTACATAATCATCTTTGAGGACGTCTAAAGCCATGAATGCCACAACAAAAGTCAAAGTACAAAGACGTCCAGCAACCTCAAATGACCGTGACTGAACATCACTTCTTCAACAACCGATCCTTATGGGGAGATTGTTAGAACCTAAGTTTTTCTACATTTTAGTCAAGTCTCGGTTATTTCAACATTTGTAATAGGTTGCTAAGTTGATTAAATATGTAACTATTAAGGATGAGTCCAATACTCGTCCAACGGGCCTAAAGCCCAAACGTTTAAGAGAAGGGATGGAGTAGGCATGTTGCCCTAGCTCCCATCCTATAAATAGGACATCTATGTATCCCATTCTCTTGTTGGTTATTTCAATACACTAAAGAAACTCTTGCACTTTTATTCTTCATATTTGTTATAATCAACCAAACTCTATTTCTCATCTCATTTCTACCAAATCTATACTTGTGTTTACAATATGGTGACCTAACATTTTGTTTCTTGTACAAGCTTATGCTAATAATTAGATCATGACTGAGCAATGAGTGTGATTTATCATATACGCTACCCCATATATGAGTGTTATGAGTGAATTATATCTTATTCTTCCTTCTTGAGGTGTTTTAGAAGTGTTAATCGAGCAAGAAAATCGTTGGGTATTGTCAAACATCTCAATATTTCATTTATAAAAGCTTAACTAGGATGATCTAACTTGTACTTGTATAAGGAGGATTCTCATTACAATTTTCAGAAATCACTTTCCTTTACCATGTGGATATTTAGTTTTCTTCTAGATTTGCTTGAGGACAAGCAAAGTTTAAGTGTGGGGGATTTGATAACGCTCAAAGTTAACATGTTTTTAGAAGCGTTATTAGTGTTTTTGTGTATGTTATTTGGTTGTTTTTATATGCTTTTTCCACTAAATCGTATCATAGTATGTTTTTGTAGCATATGTAGCCAAATGTAGGAAAAACGGAGAAAAAGTGAAGAAAATGAAGTATATGCGATTACACGAAGATTCCCAAGTTCAAAATCCAATCTGTGACGCGTCTCATAAGGAGAACCTAAGTTTTGTCATTTCAAAGTTCCAAGTTCAGAGTTAATCAAGTTTGGATAGTGCATAAAGATCTACGCAAGAGAAGTCAAACATCAAAGTTCATCAGACTTTACCATCCAATTGGTTGGAGTCAATCCGATCGGATGGCCACAATTACCACATCCATCCGATCGGTGCCAACCCGCATCCGATCAGATGGAGTCCACTGCCAGTTTATACCAACTTCTTGTGCACGAATCTTGGTCTTTTGTCCCATTGTTCTAGGCCCTTCTTAGTGTCTTGTTGTCCAAGCTCTAGCATTTATGTCCCCATTCATTACTAGGAGTATTTGACAAGCCTAAAAGGACCCCTAGAGGACACCATTCAACACACCATTCAAGAGATCAATTACTCTCATTACTACTCTTAATTTATTATCATCATCTAGCTCTCAAAGAAGGGAAATTCGTGCAGAAAGAACCAGGAACTTTGGAGGACCAAGGAAGCAACATTCGAAGGCCAAAAATCTCAAGAAATCATCACCAATACTTAGGTTATCAATACCTTGTCATTTGTTATCAATTTCAAAGCATTGTAAGACTTAAAACCATGGATTCTAATCTTAAATATTCTGAGTTTATTTGCATGTTTGCTATGAGTGGCTAGTAGTCTTTTTACACTTGTTTTGATGATGTTTTATGCTTAGTGATAGTAATGATTGTGATAACATGCTTTAATTCAATTTGAAGTCAATCCTAAGAACCAATTGTACCTTAAGTTTCATAGTGACATTTGTTGAGTCAAGTTTAACTAATTGATAATAGTTTCAAGGGTCGAAAGATTTGTTATTATTCAATTAGTTATAATCATTTGTCTATGAATGATTGTTTTTCACCATAATTATTCTTGACTAAACAAAGAAACAAGAAGTATGATTGTAATGAGAATGCTTTTATAACGTCAAATCGGATTGTTTGTAAACCTTTAGTTGGACGAAAGTTTAGATGTTTATAAACAATTGTAACTTGTTTGTCTATGAATGAGTTACCTTTTGTAATGACCATTTCCTAAGAGTATTTGATTTATAATAGGAGTTTATTCTTGTGTTTAAGATCACCATACCTTATGAACCTTGGATTGATCTTGAATTGATTGGTTTACACTTAAAGCTTGTTTTTATGAACTAAAATCTTGACGAAGGTTTAACTTGTAGAAACAATAGATTAGACCACCATCTAATTATCACAACCAACGTGTTATCAAAAGTTATCACAATCATGTGTGTCATTAAGTAGGAAACTAGTCTAAACAAGTGTAGTTTTTAAATTATTGAATTTGCTTATTATCTTATTTGCGTACATTAGAGATTTACTTTTAGACTTATATTTTGATTCACTCACAAATCCCTGCGAACGATCCCGACTTACCATCATATCTTGCTATAACGGACGAGTACACTTGCTCGTATGTGTTGTTTCTAGATTCGGCAATTCACCCTTATAAATTTAAAACATGCACTAACATAACGCACATCAAGTTTTTGGCGTCGTTGCCGGGGATTTTGATTTTGTTTCTTTTAAGTTTTAAAAGTTCGTTTCTTTTCGTGTTCGTTTTCTAAAATTTTTTTTTTCATCAGAAGCATCCAACCGATCGGATTCCAGTCCAACCGATCGGATTCCAGTTTTTTTTTAATTTTACCGAGCCGTCCAACCGATCGGATTGATACCCAGCCGATTCGGATAGAACTTTCTGTTTCCGAAAATTTTATTTTTTACTTGTTCTTTTGTTTAGGTAATTGACTCGATTCTCTTGGTAGTTGTATGAACACTCGTTCTACTACTAAAAAGCTTAGTACACCTTTATCCAATCCCGAAAGTTTGTTTCGTAAGAAGAGATCTTCATCTATTCTTAATTGGTTTGATAATCTTTCCGAAGAACATCCGATTTCCAATCTTTTTAAACCAATCCCCATGGCTGACGATCAACCCATGTGGGCCGCCAATCGAACCGTAGCACCCACTCCTGGAGCTGCTATTGTTGTTGCCGACCTTGGTGAAAACTTTACCGTTAAAGGTCACCATCTTTCTATGATCAAAGACCGTCAATTTGATGGCCGTTCGCGGGCCGATCCGCATAAACACATTGCCGAATTCATTGAAATTTGTGGCATGTTTCGTTATGGAGATACCAATGTCGATGCTATTAAGCTCAAACTTTTTCCATCATCACTCGCCGGAGATGCCAAAGTATGGTATAACGAATTAACCCCAGGAACTATCAATAATTGGGAGGCGATGAGGCAAGCTTTTGTAAGCCGATTCTTTCCACCTGCCATGTATGATAGACTAATGGGAGAAATCCGTGCTTTCACACAAAATCCTAATGAATCTCTTGTCGAAGCTTGGCTTCGCATGAAAGATTTGCTTCGAAGTTGTCATGGTCATAATTTAGGACGAGGAACAATAATCCAAATCTTTTATCATGGTCTTGATGAAGCATCCCAAGCAATCCTTGATGCCGGAGGAATTTTTCTTTACAAAACTCCTAACGAGGCATATCAACTTCTCGAAGATCGAGTACTCCTTAAACTCGATTGGTCAAAAGATTCCAAAACCAAACCCATGCGAAAAACCGTTGCTTTTGCCGAAAGTTCAGATAATTCGAAACTCATGGAGAAACTAGAAGCCTTGACTTCTAAAATCGACTCGCAATACAAAGATATAAAAGAAGAAATGTAAGAAATGCGAGATGGTTGTAATAATTGTGGAGGAAATCACACATCATCCGAGTGTGATGACCAACCTATGAATATACCCAACGAAGGGGAAGCCAACTATGTCCAAGGAGGATATCGTGGAGGAGGTTTTCGTGGTAATTATTACGGAAGAAGTTCTGGAAATTGGCAAGACCGCCAACAAAGGGATAACAACCGTGATTCTCAACCCCGAACAGACAATCCAAACCCATCACTAAAAAGGAAGAGTCTGATTTCGAAAAAATGATGCGAGATTTCGTAACTACTCAAAGAGCTACAAATGAGTTTGTAAAAACTCAATTTTTCAATCTCAAAACCAAAGTTGAGCAAGGTCAAAAAAATCATCAAGCTTCTATCCAGGATCTTGAACAAAAATTTGGTAGACTTTCTGATCAATTTTCTTCTCGAATTCCTGGTACATTACCAAGTAACACCCAATCCAATCCAAAACCGTTTGGATCAAACGATAAGAGTTATCGTCCACCACAAACCAGAAATGAGCATATCAATGCTGTATTCACTCGAAGTGGAGCGAAATAAGAAGTTTAAGAGATGATCAAAGAAGTTAGAATTAACGTACCCCTCGTTGATGTTCTAGCTGGAATGCCCAATTATGGGAAATTTTTGAAAGAACTTCTTAATAATCGAAACAAGTTTAAACAAATTTCCGCTACCGTTCTCAATGAAGAATGCTCTGCTATCATTCAAAACAAAATTCCACCAAAACTCGGAGATCCCGGAAGTTTTCTTATACCATGTACATTAGGAAACAACATCACATGCGATGCTTTAGCCGATCTAGGTGCAAGTATCAATTTGATGCCCTATTCGTTGTATTCTAAAGTTTCCATCAATACATTGAAACCTACTAAGATGAGTATAAGATTAGCCAACCATACATACCAATATCCTGTTGGGGTTGCTGAAAATATGCTTGTTCAAGTTGGTAAATTTGTTTTTCCTGTGGATTTTGTCATCTTAGAAATGGAGGAAGATAGTCGAGTACCCTTAATCTTAGGAAGACCTTTCTTAAACACCGCTGACGCCATGATCAAAGTCAAAGGCAGAGAACTTAATCTTGGAGTAGGAGAAGATCGAATCACCTTCTTAATCGACAAAGCAATGAAATATCCAAATTCCAGTGATGACACATGCTATAACATCGATGTAATTGATGAAGTCACTGAAGAAGAATTGGATGCATTACTTGACGATTCGAAACCATTCATGACTACTTCAGAAAAGATCAGTGAAACAGATTCTGATAAAGAATTTGAGGAATTCATGGAAGTAAAATTCGAAGAAGAAGAAGAAGAGAAAGAAGAGAAATTTGAAGATATCATTGAAAAAGATCAAATGAAAATCAAATCATCTCTAGAAGAACCACCCACTGATTTGGAACTCAAACCTCTTCCCAATATTCTCGAATACGCCTACTTAGAAGAAAATTCACTTCTTCCAGTAGTCATATCGTCGTTGCTCGAAACAAATCAAAAAGAAAGACTCGTTTCTGTTCTTAAGAAGCATAAACGCGCTTTTGCGCGGAAAACTTCTGATATTCCAGGAATTAGCCCAGATTTTTGCAAACAAAAAATCAATTGTGAAGAAGATACTAAACCCGTTGTAGAAAGACAACGTCGACTCAACCCCAATATGAAAGAAGTTGTTAAGAAAGAAATCATCAAACTTCTTGACGCAGGAATTATTTATCCTATCGAGGATAGCCCATGGGTGAGTCCAGTTCATTGTGTTCCGAAGAAAGGAGGAATGACCGTAGTGACCAACGAAAGGAATGAATTAGTTCCTACTAGAACTGTCACTGGATGGCGAGTATGTATTGATTACAGAAAACTTAACAAAGCCACCAGGAAAGATCATTTTCCTCTACCATTCATGGATCAGATGCTCGAAAGATTAGCAGGGAACAAATACTTTTGCTTCCTTGATGGTTTTTCGGGATATTTCCAAATTCCTATCGATCCAGCCGATCAAGAGAAAACCACATTTACATGTCCTTTTGGAACCTACGCTTATCGGCGTATGCCCTTTGGTCTATGTAATGCACCTGCTACCTTTCAAAGGTGTATGATAGCAATATTCCAAGACATGCTTGAGACATCTATGGAAGTTTTCATGGATGACTTCTCTGTTTTTGGTGATTCTTTTGAAACTTGTCTTTCCAATCTCGATAAAATGCTTGAGAGATGTGAAGCTGCACATCTAGTTCTTAATTGGGAAAAATGCCATTTCATGGTGACTGAAGGAATTGTGTTAGGACACAAAATATCAAGTTCAGGAATGGAAGTAGACAAAGCGAAAATTGATGTTATCACCAAATTACCACCACCAACTAACGTTAAAGCCGTTAGAAGTTTTCTAGGACATGCCGGTTTTTACCGCCGTTTTATCAAAGATTTTTCGAAAATATCGCGTCCTATGACTAAACTTTTAGAAAAGGATTCTGTTTTTGATTTCAATGCTGACTGCATTAAAGCTTTCGAAACATTGAAAAGTCAATTGACTAGTGCCCCAATTATGGTTGCACCTAATTGGTCACTACCATTTGAACTCATGTGTGATGCAAGCGATTTCGCTGTGGGAGCTGTTTTAGGACAACGTGAAGGAAAACATTTTCGTCCTATATACTTCGCTAGTAAAACACTCAACAATGCTCAACAAAACTATACGGTTACAGAAAAGGAGTTATTAGCCGTAGTTTTTGCATTCGACAAATTCAGATCTTATCTCGTGCTTTCAAAAACGATAGTTTTTACAGATCATTCCGCACTCAAATATCTGTTTACCAAACAAGATGCAAAACCGCGTCTTATCAGATGGATTTTACTACTCCAAGAGTTCGACATCGAAATAAAAGATAAGAAAGGAGCAGAAAATCTTGCAGCCGATCATCTGTCACGTCTAGAGAATCCAAATTTGGAAGAATTAAAAGAAAATGAAATTAACGATTATTTTCCGGATGAAACTCTCATGACGATAGATAAAGATGATGATGAAGAAGTACCATGGTTTGCAGATTACGCAAATTATCTTGCAGGAGATATTCTTAAAAAAGGGATGAGTCACTACCAACGTAGTAAGTTCTTTTCGGAGCTAAAACACTATTATTGGGAGAAACCTTACCTTTTTAAAATGTGCAAGGATGGAATGATACGAAGATGTGTTTCGGGTGCCGAAAGAAGAAAAATTCTTGATGAATGTCATCATGGCCCAACTGGAGGACATTATGGTCCTTCCACTACAGCTAAAAAAGTTTTTGATGTTGGATTCTATTGGCCTACAATTTTCAAAGAAGCATATACTCTCGTTCAAAACTGTGATGCGTGCCAAAAATCCGGTAACCTTTCTCGTAGAGACGAAATGCCTCAAAAGAGCATTCAAGTCTGCGAAATATTAGACATTTGGGGAATTGATTTTATGGGACCCTTCCCTAAATCACACAAATACGAATATATCCTCGTTGCAATCGATTGTGTTTCCAAATGGGTTGAAGCTGAAGCTTTTCCTACTAACGATTCACGAGTTGTTGTCAACTTTCTCAAAAAGCTTTTCGCTCGCTATGGAATACCTAAAGCTTTAATAAGTGATAGAGGATCCCATTTCTGCAATAAACAAATGGAGAAAGTAATGAAACGATATGGAGTTCATCATCGTTTTGCTACAGCTTATCATCCACAAACTAGTGGTCAAGTCGAAAATACCAATAGAGCTATAAAAAGAATACTTGAAAAAACGGTTAAGGACAATCTTGCCGTTTGGTCAAGGAAATTAGACGATGCTCTATGGGCATTTCGTACGGCGTATAAGACACCAATTGGTACAACACCATACAGACTCTTGTATGGGAAAACATGTCATTTGCCGTTCGAACTTGAACACCGTGCTTACTGGGCACTAAGAAGCTGTAATCCTGATCTAAAAATAGCTGGAGAAAAGAGATTTTTGCAATTGCATGAACTCGATGAGTTAAGACTTCAAGCTTATGAGAACTCCAATCTATACAAAGCAAGAACCAAAGCTTACCACGATAGAAAGCTGAGAATTCGAAAACAATTCAAAGCTGGAGATAAAGTTCTGCTCTTCAATATGAAATACAAGTTTAAAGCTCCGAAACTCAAGCCAAAATGGTTTGGACCATATGTAGTGAAACATGGATTTCCATCAGGTTTTGAACTTTATGACAAACATGGTGGAAGTCTCATTGTAAATGGGCACCGAATTAAACTCTATTATGATAAAGAGCAATTAAACGTAATTTCTAATGAAGAAATTCCATCTGAATTTGAATATGAAGCTATCACATTCATGGCTCCACACAAGGGAATGATTCCTTGGGCACACAATAATGGTTTTATCTATGATGCTCTTCCTAGAGCATGGGAAAAAGTTACATTGGAAAACATAGATGAAACATGGGAGGGAATTGTGATAGGAAATGTGGTGTACATCCCTAAAAGGAATCGTAACACTACAACTACATAATCTATTCGAAGTTTGAGTCCGGCTGAAGACTCGTTAATAAAACCAGCGCTTCTCGGGAGGTAACACGTGTGTTTATTATTAATATTCTTGTTTTTATTTTCAGTGTCTACACCCCAAAGTTTTACCACTTGGTCAAACTTAAGTGTGGGGGTGTGCCACTAATTTGAATAAAATTGCAATACTTTTTGTTTGTTTGTTTTTGTTTTCTAATAATGCAGGTGTTCATTGCAAGAAACACAAGATTGGATAGAAGCATAAAACCGGATATCATGGTTTATTTTCTCATTTCCCTACTTTCATACTTTTAAGTTCGTTTATCACATTGAGGACAATGCTTAACTTAAGTGTGGGGGGTGAGTAGGTAAATAAGAAATTA
This sequence comes from Artemisia annua, assembly GCA_014162995.1. Classification (NCBI taxonomy): domain Eukaryota; kingdom Viridiplantae; phylum Streptophyta; class Magnoliopsida; order Asterales; family Asteraceae; genus Artemisia; species Artemisia annua. Next base: position 202,676 of record LBNU01029958.1, read on the forward strand.
AGTTTAATATAGAGTTAATTTTTAAATTTTGTTTGTCCTTATAATCTATTTTCACACTTTTAGGAGTAATTTATTAGAATAACTGGATCTATCCACTGGAAAAGTCAGTAATTTTGAAAGAATTGAGATGTGTCCCGATTAATATTGCAATCCACTTTTGGATCGATAACATTTGCTAGCACACATTATAACCCTTTCCACTAAATTGTGAGGATTTGAGCCTGTTCATAACGAGCTTACATCTTATATGCTCGAATCTTTTGTTATGAGTGTGCCGGTGATGAGTGTGCAAATACTCATCATTTCTGTCACATTTAGACTGCAAAAACATCTGAAAACACACAGAAATGTCACAAAATACATAAAATATCTTTGGATTGTGTTTTTATGTGTTCAGATACAAAAGGATTGAAAACTGATGAAAAACAGTCAAGTTTGCATAATTGGCAGTTTCAGTCCCTGAACTTTCAAAAGTTGGCAAATCTAGTCCCTGGTTATTCAAAACATGGAAAAATATCATCAAAGGTCCTTTGGGATTCACAAGTTGTCAAAAGAAATCCTTTAAAGTCAAAAATAGCAAAATGACAACTTTGGTCCCTCAAGTTTGAAAAATGGCAAAATAGGCCCCTGAAGTTTCACACTTTGGCAAAACTAGTCCTTGAGGGTTTAAAATGAATGAAAAGTCAACTTTAGTCCTTGGGAAATCAAACTTGTTCACTTTTAGTCCCTGGATAAAAGTTTTCAACAATTGGCAAAATAGGTCTGATGCGCGTGGGACTGCAACACACACTACGTTTTACCTCTCGAGGGATCTCGAGAAGCTTGCAATCCCCACCAGGCAGTGTACCTGACCGATGTAGTATAGTGTAGTGGCAAGTACCGGGGGATTGATCGTTCTCTCACAGGGAATAGTGTTCGTTAGGTTAAAGACTA
>LBNU01029960.1:6600-22986 GCA_014162995.1 Artemisia annua
TACATCCTAAGGCTTAGGACAAGGAGCCTTATTGTGTGTATTTTGAACCAAGATTTTATAGCAATCGTATAATTTAATTGCTGACAGAGGGTTGCGACCCGCTCTGTCTCCATCCTTTAAGTGCGAAGGGCTTTGCATACCCTAAGACCATTAGGAAAGTTAATGTGAATTGTGTTGGATGTTTTAATAGCATACAAAACATAAGTGCCTTGTACCATCTTTCGAACATTGAACTTGTAATTACTTGGCTGAGCAAATCTTTATTGTTAGATGCAACAAAAGATTCGAGGGAAACATGCGATATCATTAAGTGGGTAGGGGAGGATTACGTCATTTGTACAAATGAACACTAAGACACCTACCATTAATGCTTTTTCCCGAAAGAGAAGAGTTTGGTACATAATAAAAAAAAACGTGCAAGTCTTGTACGTAGGACTTACGAAGGGTATGGCAAGTCATTCGTATACGGAGGGAAAGTTGCTGACGCGTAAGCCTCGCTAATTTTGATTTGGACTTGGTCCACATATTCTTCCTCGAAGTGTGTTCCAGAAAGCTCCCTTGTTTATTATGCTTGCAATTAAACGGGCATCATACTACTATGAAGCTTGTGGTTCGGAGTTTAAAAGGTTTGTTACTTTGTCGAAGCCTGCTGCTCCGCTCCGGATTCGAGACATTCTTCTTTTTTCTGATTGTGCTGGACCAAACGTATCTTTAAATCACCTATGTGGTGTTTTTCCTTTCGTTTAGCTTGGAAAACTTTTTTGATGGAGGACACACTCGATTCGCATGTTTCGGCTGGCTCATGGCTTTGTCCTTCGAAAGGATCGTTTTCTCCATACTCTATGTCATATTCCTCCAGTTCTTTAGCCCATTGGACCACTCTCCGTGTTCCATCAGGGCTCAGGAATGCCCTTTCGAATGGCTTATCCGTAAGTACTCTGATGGGGTGATCCTTGAAATACCTTTGGAGACGCCTTGTGGCATGAATCAAAGTTAGGATTAGCTTTTCTGATGCTGCGTAGCTTTGTTCCACATCTGGTAGAGTCCTGCTGACGAAATATATTGGTATCTGTATGCGTTTTTGCTCTGCGAAAAGCATTGCACCGATTTTGTCAAGGGAAGCTGCTATGTGCAAGAACAACACTTCTCCTCTGGTTGGGGGTACAACCGTTGGCAAGGTCTCCATGCAATTCTTCCATCTTTGGAAGGATGTTTCGGCTTCCTTATTCCATTGATAGGATACGTTGTTGATGATTTCGTTGCGGACTTTGTAAAGAGATGAAGACATGTTGACGCCCTTCGATAAAAACGCCTTCAGTGTTTCCAACTTTTCTTTTAGATTTTGAATCCTCCCTTGCGTTTTTCGGGTTTGCATTTCTGGGGAGGTTTCTTCATTGTTTGGACTGGTCTGGATCTTTTGTTTCACGAATGGGCGTTCGTTTGATCCTTCCTTTTTAATACTGAAGGAGCACATCATGGGATTTAGCTTTAGGTTGATTTTTCTTAGCTGTGCGAGGGTTTCTTCAACATCCTGGAGGAGATCGTCTTTTGCCTTGCTTTGCGTGACTAAGTATCCTTCAAAAATTCTCAGGTTCCTCCCTATCTGTTTTTCGAAGACCCTTCGAATCAGCCTATTGTATGTGGCTTTGGTATTCCGCAAACCGGAGGGCATTCGTTTGAAGCAGTAGGAGCTTCTGCCTACATGAAAGGCTGTTTTTTCTTCGTCTTCTTCCGCCATCTGTATCTGATGGCATCCCATATTCGTACTAAGGAAGCATTCCCAACGAACTCCCGGCAATGATTGTTGTTCTTCTGCAGATAAATAGTTTTCTTTTTGGCAAGCTTTGTTAATGTCTTCGTCATACGTATTCTTTATATGCCGATTACATAAATTTCATAGGCATTCTTATTCAAAACAAAACAAGATCAGTTTCATGTGGGTTTCTTGTCTAACGTTTCATGTAAAGTTTTGTAATTTTATGCGAGATCATTTATATAACATCATGTAACTAGCACTACTATATCATGAACATCTTAATGTATGAGTAACAGAATCAGAACGAAAAGGAAAAAAAACAAGGAGCGATAGCAAACCCTTGTAGCGTGACCGAAAGGACGAGAGCAAGAAACCAAGGATCAAGACTAGTCGAAACTCTGGCCCAACTACACTCCTTGAATCTGCTTCCAAACTTACGACAAAACCACCTCGAACCAGAAAGAATCACGCCTAAACCACACCCTTGGAACCTGATGTATAACACGCCAAATCCCCACCTTTTCTGTCTCGTCTTTGTGCACAACTCGACTCAAGGAAACAATGGCAGCTTGTATTATTTTTAGTGTTTAGTAGGTGTTTTGTGCGTGTTATTTGAATGTGTGAAATGTAGTTGTAGAAAATGAGATGGGGAGGGAGTTAAATGGGGTTCTGCCGAGAAATAGGAGGACCAGTAGACTAGGAAATTTTGAAATTCAACTATACTTATCCCATGTCATGTTATATTTTATGTACAAGATACTATGTAATTCTTAAATAATTTTCGGCCTAAGTGTGACTTAGGAGACGTGTGATGTTGGTATAGGATTAAGATATTATATTGATTTTATTTACTTGCACATGTAATACTGAATTCATATGTAAATCTAGGTAATAGTTTATATCTTGTGTCACCACCAAGTATTATGTTTCAAATAGTTAAGTTAGGTTCACGACTATATGTTCGAATGAAGACGTATGATTTAGGGTGTTATATAAGACATCCATGGTAAGTGTACATTCTATTAATCGAGCCATAATATTTTTACATGCCTTCGAATTGATTGTGTATTGCACAGGTCTTCCCAATACCAAAGAGCTTCCTGATGCTGGGGCCTGCCATCGTCTTGCTTTGCACATCACTCCACCAAGCTGGAGGTCTGTGAGCAGGAAGGATGCCCCTGCAAAACCTGCATCTATGAAAGCAACTCCTGAGAAGCCCTCATCCTCGAAAGTGATTTCTGAGAAGCCTCAATCACCGGGCAAAGGTTCTGCTGTGCAGCCACCCTCTCCGAAGACAGATTTGGTGAAAGCATCTTCCCCCAGCAAGGCCAGTCCCGAGGCATCTCTAGCTCAACAAGAAACCCCCAAGTCTCCTGGTAAGTGAAGGCTGCAATGTTTGCAGTGATTTGGCTCCAAGGGTGGCGTGTACCCTTTAAGACAATGTTTGTTTATGCTGTGTATGCTATGGTCGTATGTCCTGAACAATTTATGTTTATGTTGCACTTAGACAATACTTATCATCTTTTGAGCAGCGTAAGGTATATGCTGCGTTTTAGGAATGGTTAAATTCAATGGGCGTGCTCCCATCTTTGCTTATATGTTTTTCTCTTCATCGTTTATTAATTAAACGTTAATATACATCCTAAGGCTTAGAACAAGGAGCCTTATTGTGTGTATTTTGAACCAAGATTTAATAGCAATCGTATAATTTAATTGCTGACAGAGGGTTGCGACCCGCTCTGTCTCCATCCTTTAAGTGCGAAGGGCTTTGCATACCCTAAGACCTTTTAGGAAAGTTAATGTGAATTGTGTTGGATGTTTTAATAGCATACAAGACATAAGTATCTCGTACCATCCTTCGAACATTGAACTTGTAATTACTTGGCTGAGCAAATCTTCATTGTTAGATGCAACAAAAGATTCGAGGGAAACATGTGATATCATTAAGTGGGTAGGGGAGGATTACATCATTTGTACAAATGAACACTAAGACACCTACCATTAATGCTTTTTTCCCGAAAGAGAAGAGTTTAATACATAATAAGAAAAAATTTGCAAGTCTTGTACGTAGGACTTACGAAGGGTATGGCAAGTCATTCGTATACTGAAGGAGGGTTGCTGACGCGTAAGCCTCGCTATTTTTGATTTGGACTTGTTCCACATGTTCTTCCTCGAAGTATGTTCCAGAAAACTCCCTTGTTTATTATGCTTGCTATTGCTATGAAGCTTGTGATTCGGAGTATAAAAGGTTCGTTAATTTGTCGAAGCCTGCTGCTCCATTCTGGATACGAGACGTTCTTCTTTCTTCTGATTGTGTGGGACCGAACATGTCTGTGAATCACCTATGTGGTGTTTTTCCTCTTGGAAGTTTCTTTTGTTGGAGGTCATACTCGATTCGTATGTTTCAGCTGGTACATTACTTTGTCCTTCGAAAGGATCGTTTTTTTCATATTCTATGTCATATTCCTCCAATTATTTAGCCCATTTGACCACTCTCCGTGTCCCATCAGGGTTTAAAAACGCCCTCTCGAATGGCTTATCGGTGAGTACTCTGATGGGGTGGTCCTTGAAATACCTTTGAAGACGTCTCGTGGCGTGAACTAAAGATAGAATTAGCCTTTCTGATGCTGCGTAGCTTTGTTCCACGTCTGGTAGAGCCCTGCTAACGAAATATATTGGTATCTGCATGCGTCTTCTCTCCGCGAAGAGCATTGCACCGAATTCATCAGGGGAAGCTGCTATGTGTAAGGACAACACTTCTCCTCTGGTTGGGGGCACAACCATTGGCACGGCCTCCATGCAGTTCTTCCATCTTTGGAAGGATGTTTCGGCTTCCTTGTTCCATTGATAGGATATGTTGTTGATAACTTCATTGCGGACTTTGTAAACAGATGAAGACCTGTTGACACCCTTTGATAAAAACGCCTNACACTTCTCCTCTGGTTGGGGGCACAACCATTGGCACGGCCTCCATGCAGTTCTTCCATCTTTGGAAGGATGTTTCGGCTTCCTTGTTCCATTGATAGGATATGTTGTTGATAACTTCATTGCGGACTTTGTAAACAGATGAAGACCTGTTGACACCCTTTGATAAAAACGCCTTCAGTGTTTCCAACTTTTCTTTTAGATTTTGAATCCTCCCTTGCGTTTTTCGGGTTTGCATTTCTGGGGAGGTTTCTTATTTGTTTGGACTGGTCTGGATCCTTTGCTTCACGAACGGGCGTTCGTTTGATCCTTCCTTTTTAATACCGAAAGAGCACATCATGGGATTTAGCTTTAGGTTGATCTTTCTTAGCTGTGCGAGGGTTTCTTCAACATCCTGGAGGAGATCTTCTTTTGTCTTGCTTTGCGTGACTAAGTATCCTTCACAGATTCTCAGGTTCCTCCCTATCTGTTTTTCGAAGACCTTTCGAATCAGCCTATTGTAGGTGGCTTCGGTATTCCGCAAACCGGAGGGCATTCGTCTGAAGCAGTAGGAGCTTCTGCCTACATGAAAGGCTGTTTTTTCTTCGTCTTCTTCCGCCATCTGTATCTGATGGCATCCCATATTCGTACTAAGGAAACATTCCCAACGAACTTCCGGCAATGATTGTTGTTCTTCTGCAAATAAATAGCTTTCTTTTTGGCAAGCTTTGTTAATGTCTTCGAAATTAACCTGTATTATCCATTCTCCACTTCTCCGTTGGGCTGCAATTGGATTAGTAACCCACCTCGGGTTTTCTACCCTTCGGAGTATTCCTGCCGCTGTGAGTTTGTCCACTTCTTCCTTAATTGCTGCGCTTCGTCCAGGTGTCACCTGATGGGGCTTCTGCTTAACCGGTTTGATGTGTTTGGATTCATTGAGTCTGTGTTCCGTGTTAAAAGGCCTGCCGCCAATTCTAAGCAACCTCGGGACCCCTGTTATGTCTGAATATTCTCCTAAGAACACATCTTCATAGGCTTCGAGCAGTTTTCCCAGTCCTTCTCTGAGGGAGGTGGGGAGTTGTTTCCCCATTTCCACTTTCCATACTGAGGAAGATTCGTGTAGCGCCTCATGCTCCTCGGAGACGGAGCCTTCTCTGGTATCCATCGTATGCTTTCGATTACTTTCTTTCTTTACCTTTTGGGCTTCCTGGCGCTTCCCTTCGTGATGGCTGGAGAATATAGTTCCGACACCGTTCGCGGTTTGGAATTTTACTGATGCATGCACCGTGGAGACTACAATGCCCATGTTTTGCATGGCAGTTCGTCCAATTAACATGTTGTAGGGTGACTTGGATCTTACAATGACAAAGTTGAGGATCTCGGTCCTTGCAAACTTTCCACTTCCAAGTGTTACCTCCAGGGGTATTTCTCCCAAAGGCCACGATCGTTCCCCAGAGAAACCTACCAGAGGCATTCTTGACTCTACTCGTTTAGATCTGACCGTAGGGCTGAGTTTCCTAAAGCAATGTTCATAGATTACCTCGCAAGAACTTCCACAGTCCATATAGACTTTGTTAACCTCCACATTCGAGACTACGACCTTTATGATCACTGGATCCTTTGAAGGGAGTTCTCCGGCTTCGGACGGAAATGTTATTTCTCCTGCGTCGTAGGTTTCCCTTTCGGAGACCTTTCTTTTCAATTGGGAGGAGTCCCATCGAACCATTAGGATGGGAGCTTCCTGAGGTGTATTATCCTTTCCCAGTTGCGTATCAGTGACTTTCTCTTTGCCCTTTCTTATCCCTTTTACAAGATGTGTTAATTGCCCGGATCTTACTGCCTCTTCTATCTGCTTTTTTAGCTCTCGACAACTGTTTGTTTCATGGCCAAAGTCTTCATGGAAGTGACAATACTTAGTAGTATCTCGGTTCTTGCTTTTTCCCACCATGCGAGGGGGTGGTTCGAAGGCTTTGGCAGCTTTCTCTGTCGCTAAAATTTCTCTTGGAGACTTCGTGAGGTTCCCCATTAAGCCGTGGTTCGGACCCTTGTTGTAGGGAGTAAACCTATTATGGATTTTGTGTTTGTTCTTCTGTCCTTCCCACGAAGGCTGCTTCGCTCCCTTATTGTTCTCCACTGGAGCTCCATTGGTATATACCTCTTTGGCCTCTATCCACATGTATGTTTTTTCCATCAGGCCTTTGTAGGTTGCCGGAAGGTCCGTGGATAAGAATTCTACAATATTCCGGTTGCGTAGGCCATGAACGAAGCCAGAGATGCGTTGTTCTTCGTGTAAGCCTAGGATCTGCAGAGTTTCGTCGGTGTACCTAGTAACGAAATTTCTTGTGCTTTCGTTCTCCTTCTATTTAATGTTGTGCACCGTGAGGTGTGTTCTTGTAAACTTCTTCTGTTGGCTGAAGTGAGATCGAAACTTAGCCTTCAAATCATCAAGGTTGATGATACTTCCCGGTTTTTGCCCATTCCACCAAATACGTGCGGAATCTCGGAGGGTATACGTAAACATATGACAGGCTACAGGCATGACCCATTTCTGCATCCTTATGGCTCCTTCAAACAAATGCAGGAAATTATCTGGATCCCCCTTTCCATCGTAAGTACCTATATGTGAAGGCATCTTTAAACCATCCGGCAAGGGATAGTCTTCGATCCATCTTACAAAGGGTGTCGTAGGGCCTGCGGGCTCTACGTACGAGTGGGTATAAGGTGGTATGTTTGCGGGAACATTATGGTATGGATTACAAGGAGGGGGTACCCCTAAAGAGGGTTGGTTAGTGTAAAAAGGATAGGGTGTACTCGCATTCGGAGGATAACCATTATACATGGTATACGGAGAGTATATCAGGGGATGGTTATAGGGTACGGCAGTTTGTGATGGATACAGATTTCCAGGTTGCCCATTCATGGAGGGATAAAGGTTTGGAGGATAACTTTGAGCTGGAAACTGGGGATATAGACCAACGGGAGGGAGACTTCCTCCTGTGTTGACTGAACCTGGGTTACCTCCCACACCAGATGCATGGGAGGGCTGCAGCGGAATTCCTCCTTCGGTTCTCCCCAGATGTGCTGCTAGTAGTGGAGGTAGATTTACCTCCGTGATTTCCCTCTGTTGGCTCCTCCCATTAGAGCCCTCGGCAACAGTTCCTTCCCTCCTAGTGGGAGTTCTTTCGGGGACTCCCTCAAAACCTACATTCCTTCCTCCAGCCCTTCGACCCGCAGGAGACCCAATACGCAGGATGGGGTGATGATCCCTAGGGACTGAAGGCCTCAGTTCCATCTCGATCTCCTCGTCATATTCATCGCTGGAGTATTCCAACTCCCTTCGCATCTCCGTGTTTCTAACTTGCCTCCTTCGAGCCCTTAACAAGGACTCTAGCTCTTCGTAATTAGCATCGACAAAGGCGCGGCTAATGATGGGCTCTGGATTAGCTGATGTTGATGCGTGGTGGTTGGGTGTTATTTCAGGGTGAGATCGTGTGGTAAAGGTGGAGGCCGTGATTGGCGGAAGGTTGTTGGTGTCAGTTACGGGTAAAGGGGTTAAAGACGAGAAACCCGGTGGGGGTGTAACCTCTCTTTCTGGATTCATGCCGGAATAATAGCGAGTGTATTTGACTTGGTTATTTTACTTGGAAATAACGGGACTAATTGTAGCGCGTCCCACGGATGGCGCCACTGATTGTACAATAATTTGCACTACCAGGCCTTCGATGGGGATCAAACGAAATGAGGGGTGTTGTATATTCTCATAATCCCCGGCAGCGGCGCCATAATTGGTGTGAGTATTTTGTAGTACGTTAGTTTATTCCAAAGGAATATTCGTGAGAATATTCCTCGGGTCGTTTCCCAACGAAGGTTTGACGGCGATTATGACGAAACGAATGTGCTCGTGTGAAGTGAATGAGAAAAATATGTTTTGGTTTTGAGATTATGTTATAATGACATGAATATATGATAAAAGTGAACAAAAGATGCAATATGTACAAGCATGTAATGCATGGAAATCAATAAACGCAAAAACGTAAAAACGGAAACGTAAACGTGTAATTAAAAACGTGAATCTAATGAAAAACGACTCATAAAAATGCAAACAAAATTTCTAAAAATTCTAAATGATTAAAAATAATTTTGAGAAAAAGAATTAGAATTATTTTTATATTTTCTGATTTATTATGAATTTAAAATGATTTAAATCTAAGAAAATAGAAAAGAAATAGTAAAACAACTCAAATAAAACTGAAATTTTTATGGAAAATCTAAAATACTATTCTAATGATTCTGAGATAAAAACTTTTTCAAAAATAAGCTGAAAGTGCTTATTTGAGCTTAAAAACAGCTTATTCAAGTGCTTATTAATGAGCACTTGAATAAAATCTAGTTTATTACAACTCAGTACAGTTCTTATGCTCAAATAAACTCAAATCAAATCATTTAAGATCAAGTAAAACACAGATTTAAATGCAAACAGTCAAAAGAGGTTGAAATAAGCACTATTATAAGCCAAAATAAGCACAAAAGGGATCCAGAAGGTACAGGACTAAAACAAAGGCACAAACATACTTAAACAAATTCAAATCAAGCACAGAAACTAAGTTTGCAAGCCAAAACTATCTAATGCAACCAACTGTTAAAATCAGCAAAGACCTTACTTGGGACCAACTTGCAGATACAAAATAAGCTGTCTAATCAGCACTATAGTGGAAACCTAAGGGGGCAAAAACATTAAATACCAAGCATAGATCACTAAAACAGTAAAAGCCCTAATTCCTATGGCCTAATTGAACCCTAATTGAATCAAAGTTCAGCACTGAAAACCATACATGTGACTGTAAGTATATGCTGACTTTTTGTGTATACTCTAGCAGTTGACTTTTTATGAGTTTAAACAGATTAAAGCTACTCTAAGATGCATATTTAGCAGATTTAAACACTAAAAACATAATCCCAATCCTGAAATGCAATGATAGACCAAGAATGTATGAGCAGATTATCTAAGTAGCAAACAGAACTGAGGTTGAAGCTAATATTTGACTTTTAGCTAAAAACCTATTGATTTTATGCCTTAATAGTTCTAACTTACTCCTAAGTGAGATGTAAGAACAAGCATTACAGATCAGCACACACTCAAATTCCACCAAACACCTTATGCCAAACACTAGTTAAACAACAGATTACACTATGACATGCAGCTTTAAAACATCAATTACAGATCCAATGATCAAACTAGCTAACTAATATGTAATTAGGCCTAAATGAACAGAAAAATCACACTACAAACAACTCATACTACATATTGCAGAATTAAAGAGTATCATAGCTAAAAATGCTAATCTAATGAAATACACTTCCAATTCACTACACCAAAGCTACTGAACATGAAAGCAGAACCAAATAACAATCAATCAAACAAAGCAGATCTACACTACTATGCTATAGAATAAAAGATTGAACTAAAAATGGACTTGAGAACTAACAAGTACCAATTCCCTAACTGAAATAGGGTGTAATCCAGTCCATGCCTATCATTCAGATAGGCTCAAACATCAATCACCATACCCAAAAATCAATATACTACCACCAGAATCATCATATACCCCCCATTAACATCATCCCTTTATTCGAGTTGACTTTCATTGACCAAGGTCATAGAACTATTTAAAACAGATTGAGCTTATGAAAACAGTAATAGAAGCTTGTTTTCCAATTAGACTAGAATACAAAAGAAAGCTTTAAAGGAAATTTTATTAAAAGTGAAACTGATTTGATTAAACTTCAAAATGATTACAGCTTAAGAAAGTAAATTGACAGAACTCTAGAATTACAAATAGCATAAGCCAAAAGCTACTCTACAGCTACACTAAGCTACTCCTACCCTAGAGCTAACCAACCACTAATCGTTGGTGAGGATCCCTTTATATAGCTGATGAGAGGAGGTGCTCAGAAGGCTCTGGAAGCAAGTATATTCATAAGAATATTCTATTTTGATCCCATATGACACAAACCATCCAATCAGAGCCTCAGAATTCACTTGGTGACGCGTTCAGTCCAATAGAAAGCTCCTACGTGCCATTCCTCTTGTCAGAAGTGTCAGTCCTTGGATGAATTGTCCTTAATGCCCTTAATCTCAGTGAATTTGTACGGAGTAAAAGTTAGGGTTCCTCGTTGTACAGTAAATGGGTGAATGGGGGGCGGGAAGTGTTTAACTGAAAGGGGTAATTATATCATTCGTGGGTCGGGTTGTGGGTTAAACGGATAGGATGGGTAGTATATTGTGTTCTTTGGCTATGATTTCAAAGGATTAATGTATTCTTTGAATGATACTCGCAAGTCATAGCTATAATCAACGACCCGCTTGCGCAACTTGAAGTGCTTAACTTGTCCTACTTTACGGTTCAACTGTTCAAGATATGTTTTTTTATCCACCATTTTAATGTACGCGGCCATGGCAGCCGGTCACTAGATTGCTATGCTCAAACTTTATTCTTAGGTGATTTGTCTTTTGGTCTCTTTGGTGAACATTCTGACCGATGTTTAGATTTATAAGGAATGTCTTAGCCTAATAAGTGTTGTCTTGTTGCAGTTTTGCACATCACTGACCGCTTTCTGAAGCATATCTGTTTAGTAGACTCATTAATCTGTTTAGCTTATTTGTTAGGTATTTAACATTTAGTCTTTACAAAACATTGTGCTGCTTAAGGGGTAAGTGTTTTATTTAAAATGGAAATGTGTATGATATCATAAGTATTGTCGATGGTTCTTGAAATGATGGACCACTTCATATGTTAGATATCGTGATTCGTGAATATAAAATTTTATGGATCGAGATCCTTTCATGTTTCATTTAAACATGAGAGGTTATGTTAGTTACTTTTTTTCTTCACAATGTTTAATTTATAAAATAATGGTCCTCTCATGTTCAAATGGAATATGAGAGGATCTCAATTTAAATTTTATAACTTATACATTCTATTCTATTTTGTATAAAACATTTGCCTTGCTATTAATTACTGTTAAGGAATTTAGTTGGTGAATGCCAAAATGGCTCCCTTAAGTTAACCAAATGTCAAAAGTACTCTCTCACAATGGTCCAACCAGTTCAACCGTCGGATCAAACCGGTTTACTACCCAAACAATTCTACATTAGTACGGCTTACAAAACACTCATGAGACATGTAGAATTCAAAACCAAACACATATAAAACCTTGCTGAAAGCCGTTTAAATACACATATGAGAAGGGGTTATTGACTAATTGTAAGTTTGTTATATACCGAGTTACCCGCTGGTTGGTTATTCTATTATTATAGTATAACAATTTCAACACTATTTATCTTTGGAGCATTTCATTTTTATTATTATTTTTTATTTATTTATTTATTTATTTTTTTTATAGAATGGCTTGTTAGTTGTTAGTGGTTCATGTTTATTTTAACAATAATGCACTAAAGGTGAGTGCATACAAGGTAGGCTAAGGCGATTTGGTTGCACATTTGGGGTGGATTGTAAACAAATTCTTCCTTTAAGTATGATGCTTAAAGTTAGAAACGAAAGGGATAGGCTCTGAGGGGTGTACTAGGGGTATCGTGTACCAAAGATGGGTACATCGCAAAGGTGTGGGAGAATTAGTTGACCAATGCAGCCAATGTAATTATAATACAAGTTTAAAACAAGGGTTATCCTAATGCCTCTAATCATGTAGTTAATCCTAATCTACACGAATGTAGTCTCACTTGTGGACTCGGAATGGTCACTAACGCAAGTTCTAGAATCTAAGTATTACCGGTACACACATGGGCACTAAAGTTGAGTGCTTCTCTTCCTACCAATTCTAGGGGTGAACCTCACATATTTGGGTGGAAAATTTTTGGTGGTACGGTTTTTTGTGCTAGTCATAAATTCTCCTATCCATGAGACGCTTATTAGGACTAAAGTTTCCCTCCTAATTAATGTAAAAAATTTTAAATTTGCTCTAAAATTACTCTAACAAGTGTTTCTTTTGATTTTATTACACACTACTCTTAAACAGGCAAAAATCAAGCATAATAGTATCCTATGAGGTATCATTAATCTACCCTTATTTACCCCCCTTACACTTAAGTTGAACATTGTCCCCAATGTTCGAAAATAAGGAATGGAAAAGATAAAAGGTTAAAAGAATGAAATCGGATACTCCCCTGATTCGTTCTTTATGCAAGTGAAGTAACACGGTTAGATCCTCCTCCAAGAAGACGAACTATCAAAGCTTCCCTTCCAGTATATGCATCATCTTCTTGTCCTAAATAACCTGTTAGCATGGAAACACTACAAGAAACCTCGCGTAAAATCGGCGGCATTATTCATATATATATAGACGTATACCTAGAAAGCAAGTAAGATATAATGCTTGTGGAATGATTTTTCTACAGATTTCCTGGAATTCATAAGAGAGATTTTAACAAACATACAAGTTCCGTTAGTAAACTTTAATCAACAAATAAATTCCAGATTTTTGCACCTGACGTCGTCAGGTATTAACTCCTGACGCCGTCAGAGTGTTCTGACAGAAAGTTTAAGTTGAGTTTCCGGAAAATTTCTTGGAAAACCTTTGTCTCAATTCCTGGGAATTCTGCAGAAAAAATCATTATGACTCGATACAAGCATTTGACTCTAACAATTACGAATATGTAAACTAATTTCATTGTTATGATTCATGTTCATTCGTTCTATATTAACCGATTTGGATGTCTCTTACACTTAGCTTTTGCGAATTACCTTTATATGTGATTAAGACGAAGTTAAAAACAAAATAAAGCATTTTCACAATTTAGTTTGAAGCATGAATCAATAGCAAGAAATATAATTTACATACGGAAGCAAATACACACAAAAACACACAAAACATGAAGCTCACAAATCGAATAAACTACCATAAATATCATAGAGGAAATAAGTGTTCAAGGCTTATAGAAGCCAAATCCTACATCACATGAAAATAAATTGTCCAAAGGCCAACAGAGGCCATCACCTAAACTATTACAAACCAAATATCCAAGAATATCCAAATACATCCATAACAATATCCAAATACATCACAAATCAAATCAAATCAAATCACTGGGGAGGGGGACCGTAACGGTAATCATAGCCAGGAGGGAGGTATCCATGGTACCCGTAGGGAGGGTAGTCCTGCTCACGTCCAGGGAAAGGGTCAATCTGCAAATGGGGGTCCAACTGATCACGTGTGGATAGGTGCTGCATCTGCCGAATCGTGTGATCATACATCCAGTCAAACCTGTCATCGACCCTGGTCCTCCAGGTGTCGACCTGCCCCATCCAGGCTCCCTGATGAGCCTGCCAATCCCCCCGACTCATGTTCCGGTAATAGTCATCGGAACCAACCGCGTACCCCCCATGCTCCTGCTCCTGCTGCTGCTCCTCCTCATCCTCCTCCTCGTCCTGAACACCTCCCGGGGCAAACCAGATCCACATCCCACTAGCCAGCTCCGTCACCACCTCCATCTGTCTCAGAGACTTGGACTTAACTGTCCTGCAGCCGGAGCTGCTCAGATAGTCCAAGATCTCTGGCCTCAAGATCCCATATGACCTGGCCAGCCGGGTGACAAACATGCCCCCACAGATCCTATCGGTGTCCTTGGTCCCTGCACCATGCTTCAGCAGAATAGCAACCCAATAAGGAATGTTGCAGTAAATACCTGGGTTGATGATGGTGTATAGGAAGAAGAGGTCCGAAGATGTGACCCGGTGATGGGAGCTGTGGCGCCCTGACAGACTGAAGGTGAGGCACCTGTGGATCAGACGGACTCGGGGGTCCCTGATCTGGGAGGCTCTGGTGGTGTTCGTGTAGACCCCCTCCCCAATGGTGGGCCAGAACTGTACACAAGCAAGATCATTCCTCATGGTCTCCCCATTCAGCAACCTCGTCATAAACTCACCCTGTCTAGCCTCGGTGTGATCATACAACCCCAGCCTCCAACCAAACTCCATAACCGAGCAACTCCTCATCTCACCCCCCAGCCGAAAATAGATCATGGTATGGCCCATATCCTCCCGGGCCTCAGCAGCATCAAACCTGAAAGTAGCAAAGAGCTCACGAACCAGCTCATCATAAACTGGCTCCCTCATCCTGAATAACCGATCCCACTGGGGACCGGTGAACCCGTCAGTGCTGAAGCTCTGGACAAAACCCTGCTCCAGATTGTTGTCGCGAAGGAAGTTCCAGTCAATGACATTGCCACGCTCAACTGTTTGGTCCAGAAGTTGGGCGTAGCGGATGGCGGATGCATCTTCTGAAAAGACGTTCCATTGATGGACCGTCTCTCCATAGTTTTCCGGTTGTGGGGCCCTGGAGGAGCTTCCCCTGCTGGGTCTTGGCCTTTTATTCATTTCCTGGAACAAAGCACGAGTGACGGAAAAGAGTTAGATGATGTTTCTAGCCTAGATAAGCAGTCAGACAGTTCTGACGTCGTCACGCCCAAAGGGTGACGCCGTCAGATCCTACTGAGTTTCAAAATTCGAATTTACGAGGGAAAGGACCAATATTTTATCATAGGCTTCAAACCAAACGCCCCCATAACAGCAAAATGGGCAATTGGTCCATGGATCGTGGCTCAAAATTTCGTTTCTACCCGACTAGTGAATGGACCCCCCTTACCACCTAATTCCCAATGCTCTAATTATTGTAATAACATCACAAATCAAGGGCATTATGGGTCTTAGGCACGAATCTATCCTAGGGTTCCAAAAACAAAGGGGTTTTCGAAATTGATTGATCCTATGGAAAATTGAAGCAAAATTGATGAATAAAAGTCACTTACCACGCAAGAATTGGAGACGGAACGCGCTGATTTGGGCTTGAGAAGCTCGTGGGTGAGAGTGGGGTGGATATGGTGTGTGGGGTTTATGTTGAAAGTGAGAGAAAGTGACAGATTATATGCTGTCTGGTCGAGGTGACGGCGTCACGCCTAATCTCTTGACGCCGTCAGACGTTATTACCCTTGAACTTTGATATAACTTGCAAATGACCCCCTGGACTTTATGCATTCACCTCATCAAGGTTACAAACCTCAATAACTAGCATCATAGCACATGCCGCCTGGGTCAAATGTTTTGTTACTCTCGCAAGGTGGGATGTGGCTTAGAGTATGGTCGGTCAGAGTTCCGGTTGTGTCATACTCCCATTTTTGGCGAGCGATACACGTGCGGAGAGGCTGCTCATGAGAGATGTTTGGATTATGGTTGTCTTTAGATGACGTATGATGTACACCAGGTTTAAAGCCGAAGGACCTTTTGTTAACTTCGTGAAAGTTATATGGTGTGATTAGCACGCTTCCCACAAAGATTTTGTGGAATTGCGAATCTTCCTTTGCACGAGTGGGTTTGAAGAATTGGGAAAAGGAACTTCCTTATCCTGCCCGTTATGAGGTTCAGAAAGAGTTGAGAGTTGAAAAACCTTTTCGATTTTTTTGGGTTTGGATTCCTCCACAATCTTCTCCTTGACCCTTGTGATAAAAATATCGGCCAAGTCCATGAAGGTGCTGTGGGTATTTCTTAGCTGATTCTCTAGCTGTTGTATCTGCTTCCACCATTATTCCCTCGAATTCTTCTTGCCGCGATGGTGTAGGGAACTCACGCCTGCTGACCGTGTTTACGCATCTTACGGGATTTATCTCAGTCCCAACCCGGGGTGCCTCAGCCTTCATCAACTCATCCACTTGC
>LBNU01029960.1:26750-38822 GCA_014162995.1 Artemisia annua
TGGGAGAATAGTGTTTACTTAGATTTCATTACTCCCTAACTATCTTTTACCATGTATTAGTATGTTGAGTTTGCGTGGATGACGGGTGTATTCCTAACAAGTCGTAGGGAGTGCGTACAATTCCCTAACTCTATAAGTTCCTACCTCACTCTATGACGATACGTCAAGCATCCTATCATGAGCTCACCGATAGCAACCTATGCATGAAATACTACCTTAAAACCAATAACGCACATATGATTCACGTTTCTAAAGACGTTCAAGCTTGTTACCGTATAGGAGATTAGCCAGTTTTCTCTAGTCTAACGTAGATGAAACATTCATCCAAATACAATCACAACATACACATCACATGATAATCAATAGTTAGATTTCATTAGATCTAAGCAAACACAAAGTAAATTAGCCTAGCATGTTAAAAGAAAGACAAGTACAAGCATAAATCACACAACACATAGACATATTGTATGAATAAAGACTTATCTTAGATTAAACATGCAAGTTAGAGGGGTTAGGATACCCTCTAAGGTCACTAATACACGAACTAGGGTTTAACCCTAAAGTTCTTCACACCAAAATTCGACTCTAGTTCTCCAAGGTTATATAAAGTAAAGAAAAATCGTTCTATATATATAGAAAACGCGGGCTGACGGCGTCAACCCAATAGGTGACGTCGTCAGCTCGGCGATTAGGGTTTTCAGACGGCCTTCCTTGACGTGGTCATAATTGCTGGTTCCAGATCTGACGGCCTTGGTTGACGGCGTCACCAATTTGCACTACGAACTCTCTGGCCCGTCACGAGTATTTTTCCAATTATGGACTTCACTTGTTCCTGACGGCGTCACCTTGTAAAGTGTGACGGCGTCACCTTCTGTAATCTTCAGGGTCTTTTGAGTTTTTGTTGTTTTCCGCACTTTTTCACTCCGAAAATGCCCGAAAATGCTTCTTTCATGATTTTTCCTTCAAAAGTACCTAAAATGAGAAAAGAAACGACTTTGGGTGAAATCCAAACCAAAAACATACGAATTAGGACTCAAACCGACCCCTAAAAACGTAACATTTTTCGTCTCATCAAGATCCAACTAGACAGATTAGATTACGATACGCTTCATATAAAACTAGCAATAAAACAAGTGACAAGCTGCTTAACTACCAGGATAGGCCTTCTTCTGCTTCTATTATCTATTTGTGTACCTGTTGCTATTCACTGATTCTTGCTCATTAATTTATTTACTGTTTAATAAAACCAAACTGTGCCAGTCTCTCAGGTTGAACCCCCTTTCGTTAGATTAGACTGTAAAACTAACTAAGATTATTAAAATACTGATTAGGTTAACTAGATAATACGTTCCACTCTTAGTGATCGACACTCTACTTACAATTATATTCATACTGACCGGGTATACTGCTCGTTAAGTGTATGTGTTATTGATGAGGCGAAAAGTGTTACACTTTTAGGGGGTCATTTAAGCCCTAATCCATAATTATTTGATCAAATATTGCCTTAAATCGTTCCTTTTGTCATTTTAGGTACTTTGGAGAAGAAATCTGGAAAAGGAAGCATTTTGGACGTTTTTGGAGCATAAAAGTGAAGAAAACGACAAAGTCTCAAAATATGCTGGAAATAGTACCTGACGGCGTCACGCTCTATAAGGTGACGGCGTCACATGTTGACAAAGAGGTGGATATGAAGTTTACACGAGACGCGCCAGAAAGTTTATGTGATTTAACACGTGACGGCGTCACGCTTTGTGACGCCTAGGCCGTCACGTTATAAGTTAAAGAGAGATGGCCCAGAAAGATTTAAATGGTGACGGCGTCAAGAGTGGATCTGAGCAATCCGAGAATTATTTTGGCGGCGAGGTGTCGGCGTCAAGGGCTACAACGTGACACCGTCAAGTTGTAATGTAACACCCCAACCCGGAAAGGGCTAAAGTATTACATTATGGGGTCAAGTCAGAACACAAGTGAAACGGAGATACAATACAAGTAGCTCCACAACAAGTAGCTCCTGGGTAAAATATTGAAGGGGTCAAGTAGTCAAAGTCCAATATCAAATACAAGTGTCCAGCCAAGGTCAAGGTTCAAGTCAAGGTTCAATATTAAGTGTTAAGGTCAAAAGGTCAATATCAGGGATCAATATCAAGAGTTCAGTATCAAGAGCTCAACCAAGGATGTAGTGTCCAATGAGTCAAGATGGTGAGGTCCAAGTCAAGGTTCCCATCCACAGGGTTCATTATTCCATTTTCCCCAAAGTCCCATAGTTCAAAATCAAAGGGTCATAATGAGAGTTTAAATCAAAGATCCATTTAGTAGGTTCCCATCATTTGTTTAGAAAAGTTCATAATACAAGCCCATTTAGAAGATTAGTCTTGAGTGAAGTTATAAAATAATTTCTCCTTTAAGTGGTTCCATGTCATAACTTTAAGAAAAGAGATTTCACCTCCCGTTATAATATCCCAAGAGTATCCAAGTCCCACCAAGCTAGGTTCAAGGTTAAGGTCACAAGGGTATCATGACAAGGTTATTTCAAGGTTCAAGCATCATAGTGTAAGTTCCAAGCAAGGTTCAGTTTAAAAAGGGTCATAGCAAGGTTCAATAATCAAGGGAATATAGCAAGGTTCCAGATATCCAAGAAAGAAGAAAGACAAGAGTGTACGAGAAACCTGTAGATAGGTCAGAATATCTGTACCTTAGTCCAAATGCACAAGCAAGATTAATAAATAATGAGAGAAAAGAATCACTCCTGCTTCACCGAACCTAGAAGAGAAGGGACACGAATCAAGAAGAGTCTGGTTCGCGTAAGTTACCTCTTTTAGTTATCTTTCCATTTTTAGCAGCTTTCCAAAAATAGTAACTTTCTATTTTAGGTAACTTTCCATATTTATTAACTTCCCAATTTAAGTAGTTTGAGCATTTTAAAAGACTTTCTATTTTTAGTAAGTTTCCTTATTTAGAAGGTTTCCATAAATAGCAGGTTACCATAATTAGCAGATTTCCCTATTGGGCAAGTTTCCGAATGTTAACATATTCGTTTAGGTTGGTATTATCATATTATCAAGTTCTCATGTTCATAAGTATCAAGAATCTCGTTTTGGAAAGGTTTTGTGAAATTAGGGTTTCATAGAATCACCGAACATGTTTTAGGGTTAAAAGCGTCAATTTCACAAGTTATGGAGTCACATATGATCACATACTCATATAATACATCAACTTAAGTCAAGAAAGTCAAATAAGCCAATATTACACTTCGCACCCTCAAGTTTACCAAGTTTCCATTTAAATCCCTTAATTATCTCATTTACATATTTAAGCCCTTAATCACAATAATAATCACATAAGCCACATAGTTATAAAAGATGACATAAACAACCCCTCAAGATTAATTTAAGTCGACACATGCATCATTTATAATATTTACATATTTAGTCCTTCTAGTTACCATATTTACAATTTAATCCTTCTAGTTTTCAAGTTAACACATAAACCACATAGTTAATCCAATAATCACATAAGCCCACCAAGTATCACAAAATCACAATTTTAGTCCTCATATCATAATTATACCGATTTACAATAATTACACAATTTGTCCTTTAATTTTAATAATTTGCAAAACAACCCCTTTAATTACAATACATACCAATAACATTTCAATTAATCAAATTAGCACATTTCAACCAGTATTCAATAATTATAAATCATTCCCCAAAGTTTCACAAATTAATATATAACCCTTGTATTTATAATAATTCCATTCGACATGCAAATAATTCACAAACCCTAATCAAAATTTCTCCCAATCATCAAACCATCATGAATCAATCATTATCTCAGTAATAGGCATAGAAAAATTCATAAAATCCATAACCATAGTTTATACGCACCATATCAATTTTATACAAATCGCATGAACATAAAACAATTCGAAAAAAATCATATAAAGCTTCAAACAATTATATCTGTATTTTATACATGTTAAACATATCAATATACATAGCAAAAAAATATATTCAAGTCACCAAAAATTCCCATTAACCGATTATACATTTTACACAAAAATAGGGTTTTCGGTTAAAACAATTTCGTATGATCCATATATGATGCATGGGTCGATTTTAGAATTTTATATAGATGATATGTGATGTGTAGAGTGATAGAAAAATAGCAGAAAATTATGGGAAAGAAAGGATTGAGAAATTCGATTTTTGAACAATCGGCTGCAAAACACTCGACCAAATAAATCTCCAAGCTTCACACGATCAACCACGACCCAAAGAAATATTTTTCCCACGTTATTAAGCTTTGAAAAAACCCCAGAAAAATATCCAAGAGCCTTAGAAAAATTCGTACACCTTTATGTTTGTTTTGGGGAGTTATTTTAGGGTTTTTGGAAATAGTAAATAGGAGTTATGATTTGCCAAGTAAATAGATGGGATTAGGGGAGTTAATTTCGGCCAAATTATGATTCCAACCATTTCCATATTTATCTTTGATCTTATCATGAATATTAGGCCTTTTACATAATTAAAATGTACAAATTAAAGTTTATTCGGCCCATTTAAACTAAAATAAAAGTGACAAGTATTTTTGTGGCATTTAGAATATTATAATGTACCTATAAAAATTATCATATGTCATATGTTGCATGTTTCTAAGCGTTTGTGATTTATTTGGTGTTTATTTAAGTGTTTTATTAAAATTTTAACAATTTGGGCATTTTGGTAATTTTAACATATTATGGAATTGTGGGTTTTACATGTAAAATCTATATATAGTTTTCTAATTTTCATTCATTAAAGAAGAACTTTTAGGAGAACTTTAGGGATAAACCCTAGGTCGAATTTTACTGTATTTTCAAGGGTTTTTCACCCTTGTTTCATCCATGCTTAATTAAAGATAAGTCTTCCATTAATCAATCAATATGTATATGTGTTGTTTGATTTTATCTTATGCTTGTCTTTACATTAACATGCTAGGCTAGGTTTTTCTTGTATTTTCTTAGATATAATGAAACCTAGCTATTGATTATTGGTTGATGGTTGGTTATTAAGTGTTGTGGATGAGTGATTTCAATGTTAGGCTTAAGAAAACTGTCTAACTTCCAATTGGTAACTTGCTTGAACGTCTTAGGAAACATGAATCAGATGTGTACTACGATTTAATTGGCTGTGTTTAATGCATAAGTGACTATTAATGAGGCCATGGTTAGGATACTAAAAGTGTCACCATAGGAAGAGGTAGGAGTTTATAGAGTTGGGGAAGGATGTACACGCTCCCACGAATGGTATTAAGGAATACAACCCGTCATCCACGCAATTGTAACAAACTAATCAACAGGTAAAAGATAGCTAGGAAGTAGTGAAACCTAAGTAAACACGTTTTTCTCCATATTAGTTTTTCTCACATTTATTTTCTTGTCATTTTACTTTTATTGCATTTGTAGTTATTTGGGTTAGTTGACTAGCAACTAATTCTGCCCACTCCTTCAAAACTGAGATTTTACTTGCTTTCAAAAAATTATAAAAATACAAAAAGAATCTTCCCTCACCCTTAGACCTAACTAGAGTAGTTCTCAATCCTAACGAACACTATTCCCCAAGTAGAACGATCAATCCCCCAGTACTTGCCACTACACTATACTACATCGGTCAGGTACACTGCCTGGTGGGGATTGCAAGCTTCTCGAGGTCCCTTGAGAAGTAAAACATTTTGCGTAGACGCAACCCATGCATTAGTTATTGATAAGTCGGCTAAATATAAATTTAAAACTTGAGTAGGCATTAATACTGCTAAACTGCAAAGACACATCACGCGCATCAGGTAGTGTCAAAGCAAAACTTGTCGAAGCAAGAGGGTTCCAATGAAGAAAGTTCTGATGAACAGGTTTCTAGTGAAGAGGGTTCAGATGAAGATGGTGAGGAAGAGGGTTCTGATGATGAGGGTCAAGAAGAGGGTTCAGAGCGTAAAGAAGATGGTGAAAAGCTAGCTTTGTATGAAGAGTGTGAAGAAGAGGGTTCAGATGATGAGGGTCAAGACGAGGGTTCTGATGATGAGGGTCAACAAGAGGGTTCAGAGGATGGAGAGGATGGGGGTTCTGAAGAGGAGGAAGAGAATGGGGGTTCAGAAGAGGATGGGGGTTCAGATGACGAGGTAGAGGATGGAGAGGACGAAGGAGATGGTGAAGAAAGTGATGAGGTAGAGGATGAAGAGGCTTCGGATGATGAAGACGAGGAATACAAAGTTAAGAAAAGTGAAAAGGATGAGGAAAATGAAGAGGATGAGGAAAGTGAAGAGGATGAGGGAAGTGATGAGGAAAGTGAAGAGGAAGTTGTTAAGAAGGTAAAATCAAAAAGTGTTAAAGATAATAGGAGTTTGATAGTGTTAAAGGAAAAAGGTATAAAAAAGGTTTCTGAGTCTAAGAAAAGGAAACAAGTTTCTGATGAAAAGAGGGTGTTGAAGACTAAAAAGAATGTTCCAAAGTCTAAGAAAATAAAGCATGTTTCTTATGAAAATAAGGTGTCGAAGCGTAAGAAGAAATATGAATCATCTTCTTCCTCTTCCTCTGAAGATGAGAAACCTTTAAAGAATAAGAAGTGTTTAGTGAAGTCCAAATCTGAATCATCCTCTTCGTCCGAAGATGAGAAACCTTCAAAAAAGAAGAAGCATTTACTGAAGTCTAAATCAAAGAAGGAGAAGAAAAAGGATTTGAAGAAGAAAAGTAAGAAACCTTTAACCGAAGAGCAGAAGAAAAGGTTGACCTATCCACAAGAGTTAAAAATTGTGAAATCAAGGACCGTACCTACTTCCTTGTTTGCTGTCATTCGTGACTCGAGAGTTGACATGTAATCTTTCTTGTCGGGTATTCGTTTTAGCTCTTTGTACAATGTTTCTATCGAGGCACTGCCATCTCGGCTTGCTAGGTTTGTTGTGACTAACTTTGATAGCAAAAGTTATGAGTTTAAGTTGGATAAGGGCACATTAGTTACTTCTAGGAAAGTACATGAGATTTTAGGAATACCTCTTGGTGGTAAATCTTTGTTTGATTTACCTGAGAGATCCCCTGATGATCCATTTCTGAAGAAGTGGTTTAAGCAATTTGATGATAGAAAGTTGAAGGATATCCATCTCCCTGATGTTGCTTCAATATTGGTGGGTGCAAATGAAGTTGACTTTATGTTTAAAATCAACTTCCTCATGCTATTTGCTAACACAATGTGTCTCGCTGATACCATGAAGGGGATTCTCAATTCGGCTGTGCTTAAACGTATTCGGGAAGACACAGTAATCTCATAAATTGACTGGTGCGGGTGTTCTTCATGACTGTCTTCAATACAATCAACTTCCAAATACTGATGATGGCTACTACATTGGTCCAATAGCCTTCTTTATTGTAAGTTTTTACCTTTCATGTTTTTATATTTTGTTTATCGTAATCTTACTATTTTTTGAGAGTGGACTCAGATTTTTAGAATGACATGTGATTTGTAAGAAATCACATGTGATATGTTCATGAATCACATGTGATTTTTAACAAATCACATGTGATTTTTATGTGATTTTCTAACTTCAGTTTTACTATTTTTTGTTTATTTTTACAAGCTCTTGTACTTAGATTCTACAAAATTTGATTCGTTTCCTGTGGTACGTGTACGGCCTGCTATAAAAAACTGGAACACATATGCGATGAAGAGACGACAAGATCTTGAAATTAAACAACAAGTCATTGGAAAGCTTGAATTGCATGGAGAGTGGACTGAAAATGAAGCTCGTGAAACAGAAAGCTTTGTTGTTGGTAATGTTGTTAGAAGTCGTCCTCGTTTAGACTCTTTACCACCTGCAACCGACAAACAGGTTTGTGATAGTGATTTTTTACAATCACATGTGATTTGTAAGAAATCACATATGATTTCTTAAAAATCACATGTGATTTTTTATGTGATTTTCTAACTTTAGTTTTATATGATTTTTGTTTTTATTGCAGAGTTTTTATAGTAGGATTGAAGAAAATCTTTCAATCATATCTGATGAAAAGCACAATCTTGAAGATATTTTGAAACATGCCAATTCAGAGTATCTAGGTGATGAGAATTTTCTTCAACTGTATGAGAAGTATCTCGATTTTCAAGGAAATTGTATCACTTGATCAAAAGGAAGTTCATGTTGATGATTTTTCCCAAGAAGATCATGAAAAAAAAGAAGGTGGTCCGAATAAAGATGATCCGAAAAAAGGTCCAAAACAAGATGGTCCGAAAAAAGGTCCTAAGAAAGATGTTGGTCCAAAAAAAGATGGTGGTCAGAAAGATGGTGGTCCGAAATATGGTGGTCAGAAGTATGATGGGGATAATGTTGATGGTGGTCAGAAAGATGATGGTCAGGTTGATGATGAGGATATTGATGATGGGGAGAATGTTGATGTTGAAACAGAGAATCCTGTTGAGGCTAGACAAGATGAAGACATAATTGAAGTTGGAAGTTTCACGCAGTGGCTTGAAGAAAATTATGATGTGGTTGGTGATGTGACCAAGACTTGACCGCCAGGTAACAGACTAACGTTCTAATAGAACTTATACACATAAAATGTAAGATTTCCCTATTTAGAATATGTGTTAAGATAGTAATAAAGACTACTTCAACTTAAATATTTATGTATTCCTTGAATGTCATAAACAAATGGAGTAATCGGTTAACTTGAAATTACTATTGAAATTGGAAAATGTAGTCAGATGTTTGGGGCAGTATAAGCGATCAAGACTTGGTGTTCATGATTACTTTAGTTAAATATGTTTATGTCTTTTATAAAGCCACAAACATGAAATCTTTTAATTGTTACAAGACTTATAATATAAA
This sequence comes from Artemisia annua, assembly GCA_014162995.1. Classification (NCBI taxonomy): domain Eukaryota; kingdom Viridiplantae; phylum Streptophyta; class Magnoliopsida; order Asterales; family Asteraceae; genus Artemisia; species Artemisia annua. Next base: position 35,601 of record LBNU01029960.1, read on the forward strand.
GTAAGACGTTGACTTGTTATGCCTTCTTATTAAAACATATACAAGAAGTCATTAAACTGATCAGTGACTTATAACGTATAGTGGGATCATAAATGTTTATGTCTTCTTATTGAGACATGAACATAAAGTAGTTAACTTGGTCAAGGACTTGTGTTATGAAGCATGTAATTGGCTTGAAAATACTATTATACCATTCATTTTGACTTAGTTGGTAATTAGGTAAGTCAAAGAGTATATGTTTATCTTACATATTGTTAGATTGTCTCTGTAAAACCCAGAAATTTTGAACATTTGAAATACCTAATTTACCCCTCAAAATTTAAACTCTTGAAGAACGAATAATGAGTATAACCTAAGAATCTAATATTTGAACAATTCGCGACATTTGGAACTTCGATACTTGAACATTAAAGCTTTAAGACTTATGGTAAACAAAAATTTACAAGCTTACACTTATATAAACATGTCACACGTTTGAAGTTTTGTTGGGCCGAGTTATTCATAGTCTTAATACATTAAATCAAAGATAAATAAAATGTTCATGGTACAAGCCCAAGCACAAGATGAAACTAATTAAGGAATGAATAAACCAATCCCATATATCACGACATTATTGATCCTCCCTTATCATATCACATGTTTATCTCTTCATCACATTAATACCGAATATTTTTCACACTAAACCAACCCTAAAACTTTGAACAACACAATTGGCCGCTGCTTTATTCTTGGTCCTTTCGCGTTCGAAATCAAGGGTTACAAAGGGTGTTTTGAATCATGGTATTGGTGATGCTTGGACGTGAATAAATTCTGAGACGAAGCGGTGTTTGCATTCGTGGGTTTATAGGTTGTGCGAAGGTGTTTGGTTGTGGTGTTGCGGCTAGGATTTAAGCAGGTTTCGGACCTGGTTTTGTTCCTCTTTGTATCATCGTGTCAAGGGTAAAAACCTTCACTCCTGGTTCGATTTACTTCCTTCTTGTTTTCGATTCTAAACATGTTACTGGTTTCACTAAGTTTAATCGGCTAAAATAAAAACCGCATGAAATCATAATTTTTAAACCTGGTTATGCATGAAAATCGGCTGAACATAGCAGTGTATATTTTGTATGGAACCACAACATAAAAATCAGAATATTATCATTTAGCGTATACATGAACCGGCTGGAATATTACCCATATATTTTCGCATGAAATTATAAACCTATGCTCCTATATAAACTGCTTTTTGTCGAGTTATATGGATTGTTTTCGGTTCATCTTTCCAACCTATGTCGACCTGTATGTATAGCCATAATCAAGTTCTAAAAATCTGTAATAAATGGCTCATTAATGTGGTATTAAATCGGGAAAACCCTAAGTAATTTATATGGGTCGAATTGGGTTAAAGGGTTACAGTTTTGTGTGATTTTATGTGAGTTGTTGATGACAAAAATTAAGGTCGGAATGAAATGAGTGAATCTTGATGATATCAACGTGTTTTTCTTGAGTTTTGAGTCTAAAATTAAGTTCAGGAAGTATAGGTGTATTTTTGAATTTTGCAAGATTAAGTGTCAATGCTGTTAATAAGTAATCTGAAATTCAACATAAGTTTATGATTTTTCATTTACAATCAGCAATGAATTAGAACCCCAAGTTTGGAGGGATTAAAATAAAGGTTGTGGGCTATCTTCGCAAACTTTTGTGGATTTTTATGAGTTGTAAAAGTGTGTGTGTAAACTGCTTACTTTTCATATGTATAATCTGACCCGAAATCTGAACTAGTTGAACAAATGAATTTTCTTCTATAGATGCACTTTGAAATAAATTTTGTAAAAATTACACAAGGTACTTAAGACATATGAGAACCCGGGACAATTTTGTGGAAGCTCCAGAAAATACTTAAGTATGATAAGAAAATTCAGGAATGTGCAACTTGTTTATGTATTAAAAGCTGAAATTGACTAAAGGAGTGAAATATGTGTTTTAAACCTAATTGTCCTCAATATCCTATAACCTAACTATATTAAATCATCCCTATGACCTTTAAAGATGTAATAAAGATACTTAAATGCTTTTCGTAACCTAAATTGATATATGACATGATTAGTAAGTAAACTAAGTTATAATCATTTGTAAACCCTAATTATGATGAAAACAACCCTAATATTACTAACTCGGGAAAACTTACTAAATCTGGGAACTTACTAAATCGGGAAACCTGCTAAAAATAGAAAGTTACTTATAACGGTTAAACTACTTAAAGTGGAAACTTACTATTTATGGAAAGATACTATATTTGGAAAGTTACTAAAAATGGAAAGCCGACTTAAATAAGTAATCTGATTTAAAATAAATTATTAAGCCGATCATTAATTCGTGTAGATTCGCTGAAGAAGGAGTGACTTCATATTCTTATGTTATTATTTCGTTGGCTGTTTGAGGTACGAATATTCTACCAATTTCCAGTAAGGGTGCTTTCGCTCTCATGACTTTTGATCTTGATCTTTGATTCGTTATCTTGTTAAGATTCCCTAAGCCATTGCTATGTCCCTTGTACTTTGATTCATTCGTTTGACACACTCGTTGATATGATATGCTTCGTTTGATATGCTTCGTTGATATGATTCTTTGTTATATTTTGTTTGATGTGGTCCTTGTTAGGATCCTTTGATATGCTTTGATTATATGATATGATGTGATTCATTTCGTTCTATGCCCGAGTTTTTATTCTAGTCTTGGAGGTACCATGGCCGTGTCATCGAGTGATTGATCCATGGCGTCCCCATTTCGATATGATATGTGATCACTTGGCCATTTAACGTATGTGTAGCCCTGTCATGCGAGCAGGATGCATGTATGATTTTGTTTTGCAGGCGGCCTATGGATGCATCCTAGGCTTTGTTTCGTTTCGTTTCGTAAGGTGATGGTTGTACGTGGTCTATACCCATACACCTTTGAGAGCTAGCTACTCCATGTGGTACCGAGAGTTTTCCCTCTCCGTATCCTTTGATATGTGGTACCGAGAGGCCTTCCCTCTTCGTATCCTTTGATATGTGATTATGTGATTTCGAGACCGATGAGGCGAAAAGTGTTATGCTTTTAGGGGGTCATTTAAGCCCTAATCCGTAATTATTTGATCAAATATTGCCTTAAATCATTCCTTTTGTCATTTTAGGTACTTTGGAGAAGAAATCTGGAAAAGGAAGCATTTTGGACGTTTTTGAAGCATAAAAGTGAAGAAAA
>LBNU01029960.1:42191-59252 GCA_014162995.1 Artemisia annua
TCACTTTTAGGATTCCAAAAATATAATTTTCACACCCGTGGGAGTTGTATTGGACGGAATTCACTTTTTATTTTACACGTTTACGTTTTATTTTATTTAACTTTCGCGTTTTTAGATTTTAAGCGTTCTAGGTTAAATTGGCTTTACGTTTTTATTAATTTAGTTTGTTTAACTTGTTTTCACCTTTATTTCCTTAGAGTAATCATCTCAAACCCTTTCCTGTCCAAAATCACCCGATCACAAATCCGTTTTGTATACCATTCACACCTCGTCGGGACATAACGACCCGGGAATATTTCTATACTCCTTGGATCATTGCATTGAGCCCTAAATGGCTTGACTTTTGTTGACCAAATCCTTGGTTGACTTTAGTTGACCGTTTCTGGGCAAATCATTTCTCTTTTTGTTTTTGTTTGTAGTGACTATTTCATCAATTATTCTGTTTGCCATCATGGAGAACGCGAATCCACCCCTCACACCCGACGAAGTAGCGTCATTTCGAAATCAAATCGAAAGTGAAATTAGGGAGCTTAGAGAGCTTAATAGTTTAATTGATGCTCAATTAGATCATGCACTTAATGACCTAGCAGGCGCCATATATGCAAGTGATTCGTTGTCGTTTTTGTGTCAAAACGTTATATCAAAAATACCAACAAATGTGAGGTCAATGTTATCGTGAGGCAACAAGACATGGAGAATTACAAGTAAACCTTTTAGGAAAAAGATTACCTCGTAAACTCGTGAAAGTGATATTTTCAAGACCGGGAAAGTGATTTCCCGGGTCGTTTCCCAACGAGGAGTGAATGGAAAGATATCGCGAAAGGTTCGAGATTAAAATGCTTGTATGATAGATTGTGAAAGTTATTTGGTGTTACGGTACGTTAAGTTAACGGAAATTATAAATTAACTAACGAAAATAACGCAACCTAAATGAGAACAAAGGCAAATGGAAAACTTGGGAAGTCCTAAAATACTACGGGAAACATAATAGGGAAGTCGGGAAATCCTAAAACATAATCTAAAACAAATACGTGACGTTTATTTAAGATAAACGTCAACGCGCAAATTAAAACGTAAAATTTAAGCTACAAAAGTCCTACGGGTATGAAAACAATTTTTTTACGCACTAAATGACAAAAGAAAATTTTAGAAAAAAGAAAATTAAAAATTTGATAAAAATTCTAATTAACACTAATTTAAATCCTAATAATTAATCTAACAAACTAATAAATCTGAAACTTTTTTAATAAATTCTACAAGTTAATATCAACTTAAGAAAAAAATAAAAAGTGGTGGCACAACACAACAATAAGCAGAAAATAAGCTCAACTAAAGCTGTTAAGCTTACTTAAGCAAACGAGCAACAAGTGGTGTTATAATAAATTTTGCAAAGGTATACACGAAGAAGACCCAAGGGCAACTGGTATACAGGTTGGGTGTTGTGTCTGTGTGTAGCAAGAGGTCTTGAGTTCGACCCCTGTCAATCCCCCTTTTTGCAATTATTTTTTTTTTAATTTTCTCTTTGCAAAAACATTTTAACAACAATTTCAAGAAACTTTTGTGAATAAAACATCACTGAGAAGCTTTTGGCAAGCTTGTGCAACTTTAAAAACCCAACAGTTAAGAGTTTATTCCTTAAATGAAATTTTTGGCCATAAGTCACTTAACCAAATAAGCAAATAAGCCAAGGCCAACCAAACATAAACAAACACAATCTCAAACAAACAACTAACAACAACAATTAACAACTAAGGATCAACAAAATGCAGAAAATCAAACAACCTTGGCTGCTACTGATGTAGCAGCAGAGATGGGTGCAAAAGTGGCAATTTGGAGGCCAAAAATAAGCAGTAAAGGACGAACAAAAAGCACTACTAACAATACATCCTAAGTGGGTACACAATTCAACAGAAATCAATCCAAATGGTCAAGAAATGACCATCCTATGGTCAAATGAAAAACGGGTCAAAATGCAAGACTGGGTGCAGGGCAGAAACATGGCCGATGGGTCACTTTGGGAGTCAAATTTCCGTGGGCGAATGAGGTCCAATTTGCAAATTTCTTCTTGATTTAGATGAACAAGCTACCAAGGATTACAAAACAACAAATGCCATTCCAATTCAATCAATGTTAAGCCCTATGCACCAAGTTGAAATCTGTCCCATTTTAAAAGGCACTCACTTTTGACTTTTGAAATATTGAACTCGTTTGACTGTGGTGAGATTTGAACTATCCTATATGATTTAATTTGTTGTTTTAACTTATAATAAGACTAAAATTAGCTAACTTAATAAGTTTTACACCTAAACGAAGATTGTGCCATACTAAAATCCTAACAGTATACGCTTAAGGGGGATTAAAGCACTTTTTGACTTTTTTGCTAATTATCTACTGATTTTATACTACCACTACTCTAATATAACCCTAGGTAACTTATCCAAACTGTTTTTATCTTTTGAATTAAACTCTAACTCAGATTTTTAGGCTAATCCAAACACTCCCTTATAAAACTGAATTGACAATTTAAACGAGCAAATGAAGGATTTAATCTATGAAACAGAAATCTAACCTTACACTAACACTAAATACACCTAAATAAACAAGATCTAACAGCAACCAATAACAGTAACCAATAAAGCAAATTATGCAAAAAAAAAAAAAAAAAAAAAAAAAAAAAAAAAAAAAAAAAAAAAAAAAGTGGAAAAATTCTTACAAGATGTCCAAAGCAACACCAAGGCTGAAACAGAACTTAAAACCACAACCTAATGCTCCCAAGAGCTCTAACCCATGGCCATCCTGTATTTGCCATGCTCCAGCTTCTTCTTCTTCTTCTTTTTCTTCTTTTTTTTATTTTTTATTTTTTAGTGATTTTCTCTTTTTTATATATTTTTTTTCTTTTTCTGTTTTTAAAGCTTTAATTAACATGAAACAAGCTTATAAAAGCTTCTGAGACAAATTAGAACAATGGTAAAGCATAAACAACAATTTTTACTAAAATTGTAAATTTTCATGAAAAATAGACAATGCTTGGAAATAAACTGAAACTTAAATTAAATTGCATAAAAAGATTACACAGTGAAAGTAAAGTACTAAATTTTAGAAAATACAAGAGAAAACTGGATGCCCATGAAGGCTACAATGACCCACTATTTATACTAAACTAGAATTAGGGCAAACTTCTTTCTTGTGCTTCTTTTGTGAGAGAAAACAGTCCCAACATCTTCCTTGTGCTTTCTCGAACAAATCCCAGTCGTTCAAATAAAGTATAAGTGATCATGGCCTTTAATTGAGTTTTGGCGCCTAAAACTTCGTGTGGACTGCCAACTTGGCAGTGGTAGGTATGGGTTTGTGAGAGGTTGGGGAAGGTGATTGTGGGGATTGCTTTTGAGGTATTGGGGAGAGGGTGGAGTGTAGCAGGGTAGTGGCTATGGAGGAAGGTGAAGGTATGGCGGGTAAAGAGGAAGGTCAGGGATGAGTGTTTGACTGGTTTGACTTGGGGAGTTATAAAAAACGTGGGGTGGGTTTTATTTGGTGATGGTCTGATAGGGTTTTGGGCCTAGGATTTATTGGGTTGTTTGGTTTTGGTTTAGGTGGGTTTAGCATTAGTAAAGGTGTTTGTTAAGTTTATTAATGGACCAAGCCCAAGGACCAATTATGCACAATCTGAATTTTGAGGGACTAATTCTGCCAGTCTTTCCAAACTTTCTTCAATGATCAAATTTGCCAAGTTTTGATTCCCCAAAGTCACTTTTGTCATTATTCTTCAATTTAAAATTCCCGAGGACCATTTTTGCCATTTTTGCAAACTTGAGTGGTCTTTCTTGCCAATGCATGAAACTTGCAATCCAAGGACTAAAAATGTCATTTGATGATTGTTGGAGGATGATTGTTGACTTTTCTTCATAAAAACTCTCCAGGGACCATTTCTGACATTTTCTAAAAGTTAAGGGACTGATTTTGCCATTTCTGCATATTTGCTCCGTTTTTCGTCTGTTTTCAATCCTTTGTAGCTGAAACACGCAAAAACACACTCCGAGGATATTTGTGACATTATTTGATCGTTTTTAGGTGTTTTTGGTTGTTTTGACTCGTAAAATGGACGAAAAGATATGTGTAAAATGACACATATCAAATCCTCCACACTAAGCAATTGCTAGTCCCTAGCAATCTAGAATCCAAGAACAACCCGTTTTGAAAATTTAATTGATTTGATGTCTCTTTACCAGATAGCCATTACTTCTGGAGTAGCCAATGTTTCAGTATGATACTATGGTACATTGATACCATATGATTTTTAACAAACCATCAGCTATTAACGGATTTGATTTGTCTTTACCAAAAGCCGTTTGCTTTTGGACTAGCCAACTCTTTGATAGAATACAGTTATCATCTTGGTGAGTTGATTACCAATTATGGTTTTCTACTGCCTTTACCACAAGCCATAACCTTGTGGGCTAGCCAACTCTTCACTATCAAAGATATGGTGAGTTGAATACCGTACAATTTTTGGCAAATTGTCAGCCATAAACGGATTTGAGATATCTTTACCAAGAGCCATTTGCTCTTGGATTAGCCAGTCCTTATGTAGGTTAGACATGGTGAACTGATAACCATTTGTTATGTTAGTGCAAAGCACTTACACCAAGTGAAATAAAAAAAATTGCCAAAACGGGGGTACTAGGGCACTAGAAGGTACACATGTGATCAAATTCGGCTAGAATTTCCCCCCCATACTTAGAATTGAATATTGCCCTCAATATTCAAAGTACCAGCACTTAGCCGAAACTTTTGAACGGAAAAAGGTAATACTACTAGCCAAGTGTGGAAATGAAATCTTTTTTCACAAAAAGGATTTAAAACGATATCCCTGGATAAACATTAGTAACAAGATCGGATATTGGACGGCTGGATTGAAAACAGGCGCAGCAATCATCAAGATCAAAGGGAAATTTGAAAATAAGAGAAAACAATACACAAGAAGCAAACAAGTAGAGGAAATTCCCCCACACTTAGTTTTTAAAAAATTGAAAGAAGTCAGAAATATGGGTGAAGACCCATGCAATGCTACTGTTTTTGTTAACCGAGTCGCTAGCTTGACTCGACCCCGAATTCATTGGTTCTTGGGGAAGCAAGATGTGGAAGAATAATCTCCATCGGACTTTCATTCATGATATTTGGATAAACATATGAAGCACGAGAAAGTTCCACTCCGATGAGATAACCGCCGGTATTCTAATAGTAAAAACTAGTAGAAAGGATGCCGGGGTCAAAGATAGTGTTCTCACTCCCGAAGGAATGAAGAAGAAGAGAAATCACATAAAATGTGAGGAAGGCAAAGAAAGTCATGATCACAATCATGATAAGCTCATCATCATCAAAAGGAGACTTCATAATGTCCATATTATGAATCTCATCATTCAAGCTCAATTTGTAAGACAAATCATCTATGTGAGTTTTCTCAAAAAGTAATATACCGGGTTTGAAGATTTTATCCTCGGAGAGGAATGAGTTAGACACATCAACCACGGTAAAATCCTCAAAAGATGAGTCATTCTCGGGAGACAAAGTATGCAGATCATTTTGTTCAAGCAACCCATTGATCGAATTTTCAATTCTTGGCAGAATAGGATCATTGTGAGTGAGTTCACCGGCGAACTCCTCAAAGGTAAATGATTCATACTCGGGGAGAGAAAGATGAGAATGAGAAGTGGGACTGCCACTAATCTTCTCTCCCATATGATCAAAACGGAAGGATTCCAATTCCGGAATAGAATCATCGGACAAGAGATCACTATCCTCAACGGGGATAGGAGATGAAATAGGTTTTTCATTTAAAGCTTCGATTTTAGAAATGAGAAGATTGATATTCAATAACTTTTCACGAAGAACTTCATCTTGGATTTCAGTCTCAATTTCTTCATCATTCTCTTATTCTAAGCTGACTAGCTCAGAAGGTAATTCCTCCACATAACTGATGTCTCCATAAGATAAAGAATTGTCATCAGTATGTGAATCACTAAGCTCGATGTTGGGATTAGAATTTAAAAGATTTTCAATTTCTCCCAGATCGGCCTCGAAGTCAAATAGATCATCATCACTTAATGGAAGTGGATTGATGTGAGTAAGTTCATCTGTGAACTCCTCAAGAAGAGGGTCAACATCAGAATGAGGTAGTGATGCCTCTACATACTCAATGTCTTCACAAGATAAAGAACAATCCTCATCAGAATCGGAGAACATCTCAATTTGATCATTTGGATTTTCAGGAGGGGAAGGAATATCACACACATGATCAAGAATTCCCTGTGACTCTCTTGGGATTGGGACAAGGTTCTCAACACTAGACTTTATGAATTTGTCTGATTCCTTTTCAGGAACAGTGCTAAGATGCTCATCCCCCATGCTTAGAGAGTCAGTGGGAACTTCATGTGTGATAATAGACTGAGGGAGTTGAGAAGTGCTAGCATGTATGGATTCTTCAAGTTCCATTTGTTCTTTTGCTAGTGATCCCGTCATATTTTTTTCTCCCTGTGTTTCCATGGGTACAGTTTCAACTGATGAACTTGATCAATCCTTATAAAATTGAAGAATGTCAAGGGTATCTTCATCATCACTGTCATCACAAATGAAACGGAATTGAGAACCAGATCTGGCTGCTTTTTCTTTCGCAATTGATTCTCAAATAGAATTTTCAAGGGCAATTTGGGCATCTAATTTAGCAGCCTGCTCTTCAGCCAATAATTCTGCCATATTTTTCTCATGATGATTTTCTCGGGCATGTTCTTCCTTCAATTCTTTTACTAAATCCAGAAGATCAAGGAGAAGATTTTGAGGAATTGGCTGAGGCGGTTCCTGATTCATTTGGTAATGTGGAGGTTGTTCATGATAAGGATAGTCATAATTGTCACAAGGAACATACTCATTGACAGATGCGTTCCTAATAGGACAATCAGAACTGAAATGTGAACCTCCACAGTAGTCATAGCGACTAAACTGATGTGATTGTGATTCATGTGGATTGTGGTCAAAACCAAATTCATGATTGTTACAAGGAACCTGTTCATAGACAAACTGATTCCTAGTTTGACAATCAGAGCTGAAGTGTGGACCTCCACAGTACTCACAAGAAAAGTTTGGTGTATTTTGAAACGATGCATCATTGAGATTTGGATAATATGGTTCTTGCTCGTATGAATGTGATGGGTAGTTGGAAAAATTTGAAAAGTCGTTGAATGAGTTCGGATTAGGATCATAAGCAAATGAATTCCTCGAACCACAGAACAAACAACTTCCGTTTCGAATATCATCACCACATCGTTCACACGTACACCAACGACATGGTAAACCGAAAAGCGGCTCACCACAACCGACGCAAGGAATAAGCGATTGCATTAGAGAAGGAATCGGACCATTCAAAGAATCAACAAAATCAACACAATAATCCGAATGATTATCAAGTCTCGAAGAACATTTTGAAAAATCCGGAGGTGGGAAAAGTGGTGTGCTCTTAGAGCTAGCAATTTCCACCACTTTTGTTATGGCCCCCGGTTCTTGTTCTTGATAAACGTGAAGATTAGGCAAGTCGTTCTTTTTAGTCACTGCTTTAAGCTCAGTACGTTTGCTTGATAAACTTCGAACCGTAAATCGTGAAAGGTGTGGATCAAGTCTTGACGGTTTGCCATTAATAGTACGTATCTCGGGCTGTGAAGGATAGTCAGAAGAATTTTGAGAATCATTAAAAGCGTCCGGATTTGCTTTGCACCATTTACAAAATCCGTCTCTAACACTACTTCCACACCGCTCACACGCACACTTGTAACAACGAAGATTGTCATCCACTGGACCTTTACAATGAAAACAGTGATAGTCGAGTGATGACATAAGAATTAAACATTAACGAGGGATGAGAAGATAGAATTAAACGGTAAAGACGATAAGAGGATTATTTTTAGGTTTTTCGAAAAACATAACAATTAAAACGAGACCAACAAAAAGACAAGGGAACTTAACCAATAATCAAGAACGTAAGGTTAACTCTTAAGGACAAACGCACAAAGGAGCGGGAGAGAAGAATGGATCTCTCACTAGGGCGAAGTTCGTCGGATCGCCCTCTACCATTTCAACTCCTCTTAAAGTTTGCTTATCGTTTAAAAGTTTTCCAAAATGCAAGTGATACAAAGGCAAGTTTTAATCTTTGGTTTGGGAACTTATTATGGTCACACACCCAGTTGGTAAGTGTTCTGCCTTGGTTTTCGACGGTAAGATTTTATTGTTGTAATTATTAAACAAAGAAAACGGGAAAATCTTTTTGTGTTTTTAATCTTTTATAGATATAATACACATATAAAAACAAAAGAAAAATATTTTTGGTGTTTTATAAGTTTTTGAAAGCGGTAACTTCTTGACGAAGGTTCTACAAGACTAATCGTTAAAACCTTTTACGAGACTTTCGACACATAGCCTCCCCGGCAGCGGCGCCATTTGATTCGTTGTTGTTTTTGTGTCAAAACGTTATATCAAAAATACCAACAAACGTGAGGTCAATGTTATCGTGAGACAACAAGACGTGGAGAATTACAAGTAAACCTTTTAGGAAAAAGATTACCTCGTAAACTCGTGAAAGTGATATTTTCAAGACCGAGAAAGTGATTTCTCAGGTCTTTTCCCAACGAGGAGTGAATGGAAAGATATCGCGAAAGGTTCGAGATTAAAATGCTTGTATGATAGATTGTGAAAGTTATTTGGTGTTACGGTACGTTAAGTTAACGGAAATTGTAAATTAACTAACGAAAATAACGCAACCTAAATGGGAACAAAGGCAAATGGAAAACTAGGGAAGTCCTAAAATACTACGGGAAACATAATAGGGAAGTCGGGAAATCCTAAAACATAATCTAAAACAAATACGTGACGTTTATTTAAGATAAACGTCAACGCGCAAATTAAAACGTAAAATTAAAGCTACAAAAGTCCTACGGGTATGAAAACAATTTTTTACGCACTAAATGACAAAAGAAAATTTGAGAAAAAAGAAAATTAAAAATTTGATAAAAATTCTAATTATAATGAATTAAATACTAATTAATACTATTTTAAATCCTAATAATTAATCTAACCAACTAATAAATCTGAAACTTTTTTAATAAATTCTACAAGTTAATATCAACTTAAGAAAAAAATAAAAAGTGGTGGCACAACAAAACAATAAGCAGAAAATAAGCTCAACTAAAGCTGTTAAGCTTACTTAAGCAAACGAGCAACAAGTGGTCTTATAATAAATTTTGCAAAGGTATACACGAAGAAGACCCAAGGGCAACTGGTATACAGGTTAGGTGTTGTGTCTGTGTGTAACAAGAGGTCTTGAGTTTGACCCCTGTCAACCCCCCTTTTTGCAATTATTATTTTTTTTTAATTTTCTCTTTGCAAAAATATTTTAACAACAATTTCAAGAAACTATTGTGAATAAAACATCACTGAGAAGATTTTGGCAAGCTTGTGCAACTTTAAAAACCCAACAGTTAAGAGTTTATTCCTTAAATGAGATTTTTGGCCATAAGTCACTTAACCAAATAAGCAAATAAGCCAAGGCCAACCAAACATAAACAAACACAATCTCAAACAAACAACTAACAACAACAATTAACAACTAAGGATCAACAAAATGCAGAAAATCAAACAACCTTGGCTGCTACTGATGTAGCAGCAGAGATGGGTGCAAAAGTGGCAATTTGGAGGCCAACGACGCCATTTACGAGACTTTTGTGAGACAACAAGACGTGGAGAATTACAAGTAAACCTTTTAGGAAAAAGATTACCTCGAAAACTCGTGAAAGTGATATTTTCAAGACCGGGAAAGTGATTTCCCGGGTCATTTCCCAACGAGGAGTGAATGGAAAGATATCGCGAAAGGTTCGAGATTAAAATGCTTGTATGATAGATTGTGAAAGTTATTTGGTGTTACGGTACGTTAAGTTAACGGAAATTGTAAATTAACTAACGAAAATAACGCAACCTAAATGGGAACAAAGGCAAATGGAAAACTAGGGAAGTCCTAAAATACTACGGGAAACATAATAGGGAAGTCGGGAAATCCTAAAACATAATCTAAAACAAATACGTGACGTTTATTTAAGATAAACGTCAACGCGCAAATTAAAACGTAAAATTTAAGCTACAAAAGTCCTACGGGTATGAAAACAATTTTTTTACGCACTAAATGACAAGAGAAAATTTTAGAAAAAAGAAAATTAAAAATTTGATAAAAATTCTAATTATTATGAATTAAATACTAATTAACACTATTTTAAATCCTAATAATTAATCTAACCAACTAATAAATCTGAAACTTTTTTAATAAATTCTACAAGTTAATATCAACTTAAGAAAAAAATAAAAAGTGGTGGCACAACACAACAATAAGCAGAAAATAAGCTCAACTAAAGCTGTTAAGCTTATTTAAGCAAACGAGCAACAAGTGGTCTTATAATAAATTTTGCAAAGGTATACACGAAGAAGACCCAAGGGCAACTGGTATACAGGTTGGGTGTTGTGTCTGTGTGTAGCAAGAGGTCTTGAGTTCGACCCCTGTCAACCCCCCCTTTTTGCAATTATTTTTTTTTTAATTTTCTCTTTGCAAAAACATTTTAACAACAATTTCAAGAAACTTTTGTAAATAAAACATCACTGAGAAGCTGTTGGCAAGCTTGTGCAACTTTAAAACCCAACAGTTAAGAGTTTATTCCTTAAATGAGATTTTTGGCCATAAGTCACTTAACCAAATAAGCAAATAAGCCAAGGCCAACCAAACATAAACAAACACAATCTCAAACAAACAACTAACAACAACAATTAACAACTAAGGATCAACAAAATGCAGAAAATCAAACAACCTTGGCTGCTACTGATGTAGCAGCAGAGATGGGTGCAAAAGTGGCAATTTGGAGGCCAACGGCGCCATTTACGAGACTTTCGACACACAGCCTCCCCGGCAGCGGCGCCATTTGATTCGTTTTCGTTTTTGTGTCAAAACGTTATATCAAAAATACCAACAAACAAGAGGTCAATGTTATCGTGAGACAACAAGACGTTGAGAATTACAAGTAAACCTTTTAGGAAAAAGATTACCTCGTAAACTCGTGAAAGTGATATTTTCAAGACCGGGAAAGTGATTTCCCGGGTCGTTTCCCAACGAGGAGTGAATGGAAAGATATCGCGAAAGGTTCGAGATTAAAATGCTTGTATGATAGATTGTGAAAGTTATTTGGTGTTATGGTACGTTAAGTTAACGGAAATTGTAAATTAACTAACGAAAATAACGCAACCGAAATGGGAACAAAGGCAAATGGAAAACTAGGGAAGTCCTAAAACGTAAAATACGTGACGTTTATTTAAGATAAACGTCAACGCGCAAATTAAAACGTAAAATTTAAGCTACAAAAGTCCTACGGGTATGAAAACAATTTTTTTACGCACTAAATGACAAAAGAAAATTTTAGAAAAAAGAAAATTAAAAATTTGATAAAAATCCTAATTATTATGAATTAGATACTAATTAACACTATTTTAAATCCTAATAATTAATCTAACCAACTAATAAATCTGAAACTTTTTTAATAAATTCTACAAGTTAATATCAACTTAAGAAAAAAATAAAAAGTGGTGGCACAACACAACAATAAGCAGAAAATAAGCACAACTAAAGCTGTTAAGCTTACTTAAGCAAACGAGCAACAAGTGGTCTTATAATAAATTTTGCAAAGGTATACACGAAGAAGACCCAAGGGCAACTGGTATACAGGTTGGGTGTTGTGTCTGTGTGTAGCAAGAGGTCTTGAGTTCGACCCCCTGTCAACCCCCCTTTTTGCAATTATTATTTTTTTTTTAATTTTCTCTTTGCAAAAACATTTTAACAACAATTTCAAGAAACTTTTGTGAATAAAACATCACTGAGAAGCTTTTGGCAAGCTTGTGCAACTTTAAAAACCCAACAGTTAAGAGTTTATTCCTTAAATGAGATTTTTGGCCATAAGTCACTTAACCAAATAAGCAAATAGGCCAAGGCCAACCAAACATAAACAAACACATTCTCAAACAAACAACTAACAACAACAATTAACAACTAAGGAACAACAAAATGCAGAAAATCAAACAACCTTGGCTGCTACTGATGTAGCAGCAGAGATGGGTGCAAAAGTGGCAATTTGGAGGCCAACGGCGCCATTTACGAGACTTTCGACACACAGCCTCCCCGGCAGCGGCGCCATTTGATTCGTTGTCGTTTTTGTGTCAAAACGTTATATCAAAAATACCAACAAACGTGAGGTCAATGTTATCGTGAGACAACAAGACGTGGAGAATTACAAGTAAACCTTTTAGGAAAAAGATTACCTCGTAAACTCGTGAAAGTGATATTTTCAAGACCGGGAAAGTGATTTCCCGGGTCGTTTCCCAACGAGGAGTGAATGGAAAGATATCGCGAAAGGTTCGAGATTAAAATGCTTGTATGATAGATTGTGAAAGTTATTTGGTGTTACGGTACGTTAAGTTAAAGGAAATTGTAAATTAACTAACGAAAATAACGCAACCTAAATGGGAACAAAGGCAAATGGAAAACTTGGGAAGTCCTAAAATACTACGGGAAACATAATAGGGAAGTCGGGAAATCCTAAAACATAATCTAAAACAAATACGTGACGTTTATTTAAGATAAACGTCAATGCGCAAATTAAAACGTAAAATTTAAGCTACAAAAGTCCTACGGGTATGAAAACAATTTTTTTACGCACTAAATGACAAAAGAAAATTTTAGAAAAAAGAAAATTAAAAATTTGATAAAAATCCTAATTATTATGAATTAGTTACTAATTAACACTATTTTAAATCCTAATAATTAATCTAACCAACTAATAAATCTGAAACTTTTTTAATAAATTCTACAAGTTAATATCAACTTAAGAAAAAAATAAAAAGTGGTGGCACAACACAACAATAAGCAGAAAATAAGCTCAACTAAAGCTGTTAAGCTTACTTAAGCAAACGAGCAACAAGTGGTCTTATAATAAATTTTGCAAAGGTATACACGATGAAGACCCAAGGGCAACTGGTATACAGGTTGGGTGTTGTGTCTGTGTGTAGCAAGAGGTCTTGAGTTCGACACATGTCAACCCCCCTTTTTGCAATTATTATTATTTTTTTTAGTTTTCTCTTTGCAAAAACATTTTAACAACAATTTCAAGAAACTTTTGTAAATAAAACATCACTGAGAAGCTTTTGGCAAGCTTGTGCAACTTTAAAAACCCAACAGTTAAGAGTTTATTCCTTAAATGAGATTTTTGGCCATAAGTCACTTAACCAAATAAGCAAATAAGCCAAGGCCAACCAAACATAAACAAACACAATCTCAAACAAACAACTAACAACAACAATTAACAACTAAGGATCAACAAAATGCAGAAAATCAAACAACCTTGGCTTCTACTGATGTAGCAGCAGAGATGGGTGCAAAAGTGGCAATTTGGAGGCCAACGGCGCCATTTACGAGTCTTTTGACACACAGCCTCCCCGGCAGCGGCGCCATTTGATTCGTTGTCGTTTTTTTGTCAAAACATTATATCAAAAATACCAACAAACGTGAAGTCAATGTTATCGTGAGACAACAAGACGTGGAGAATTACAAGTAAACCTTTTAGGAAAAAGATTACCTCGTAAACTCGTGAAAGTGATATTTTCAAGACCGGGAAAGTGATTTCCCGGGTCGTTTCCCAACGAGGAGTGAATGGAAAGACATCGCGAAAGGTTCGAGATTAAAATGCTTGTATGATAGATTGTGAAAGTTATTTGGTGTTACGGTACGTTAAGTTAACGGAAATTGTAAATTAACTAACGAAAATAATGCAACCTAAATGGGAACAAAGGCAAATGGAAAACTAGGGAAGTCTTAAAATACTACGGGAAACATAATAGGGAAGTCGGGAAATCCTAAAACATAATCTAAAACAAATACGTGACGTTTATTTAAGATAAACGTCAACGCGCAAATTAAAACGTAAAATTTAAGCTACAAAAGTCCTACGTGTATGAAAACAATTTTTTTACGCACTAAATGACAAAAGAAAATTTTAGAAAAAAGAAAATTAAAAATTTGATAAAAATCCTAATTATTATGAATTAGATACTAATTAACACTATTTTAAATCCTAATAATTAATCTAACCAACTAATAAATCTGAAACTTTTTTAATAAATTCTACAAGTTAATATCAACTTAAGAAAAAAATAAAAAGTGGTGGCACAACACAACAATAAGCAGAAAATAAGCACAACTAAAGCTGTTAAGCTTACTTAAGCAAACGAGCAACAAGTGGTCTTATAATAAATTTTGCAAAGGTATACACGAAGAAGACCCAAGGGCAACTGGTATACAGGTTGGGTGTTGTGTCTGTGTGTAGCAAGAGGTCTTGAGTTCGACCCCCTGTCAACCCCCCTTTTTGCAATTATTATTTTTTTTTTAATTTTCTCTTTGCAAAAACATTTTAACAACAATTTCAAGAAACTTTTGTGAATAAAACATCACTGAGAAGCTTTTGGCAAGCTTGTGCAACTTTAAAAACCCAACAGTTAAGAGTTTATTCCTTAAATGAGATTTTTGGCCATAAGTCACTTAACCAAATAAGCAAATAAGCCAAGGCCAACCAAACATAAACAAACACAATCTCAAACAAACAACTAACAACAACAATTAACAACTAAGGATCAACAAAATGCAGAAAATCAAACAACCTTGGCTGCTACTGATGTAGCAGCAGAGATGGGTGCAAAAGTGGCAATTTGGAGGCCAACGGCGCCATTTACGAGACTTTCGACACACAGCCTCCCCGGCAGCGGCGCCATTTGATTCGTTGTCGTTTTTGTGTCAAAACGTTATATCAAAAATACCAACAAATGTGAGGTCAATGTTATCGTGAGACAACAAGACGTGGAGAATTACAAGTAAACCTTTTAGGAAAAAGATTACCTCGAAAACTCGTGAAAGTGATATTTTCAAGACCGGGAAAGTGATTTCCCGGGTCGTTTCCCAACGAGGAGTGAATGGAAAGATATCGCGAAAGGTTCGAGATTAAAATGCTTGTATGATAGATTGTGAAAGTTATTTGGTGTTACGGTACGTTAAGTTAACGGAAATTGTAAATTAACTAACGAAAATAACGCAACCTAAATGGGAACAAAGGCAAATGGAAAACTAGGGAAGTCCTAAAATACTACGGGAAACATAATAGGGAAGTCGGGAAATCCTAAAACATAATCTAAAACAAATACGTGACGTTTATTTAAGATAAACGTCAACGCGCAAATTAAAACGTAAAATTTAAGCTACAAAAGTCCTACGTGTATGAAAACAATTTTTTTACGCACTAAATGACAAAAGAAAATTTTAGAAAAAAGAAAATTAAAAATTTGATAAAAATCCTAATTATTATGAATTAGATACTAATTAACACTATTTTAAATCCTAATAATTAATCTAACCAACTAATAAATCTGAAACTTTTTTAATAAATTCTACAAGTTAATATCAACTTAAGAAAAAAATAAAATGTGGTGGCACAACACAACAATAAGCAGAAAATAAGCTCAACTAAAGCTGTTAAGCTTACTTAAGCAAACGAGCGACAATTGGTCTTATAATAAATTTTGAAAAGGTATACACAAAGAAGACCCAAGGGCAACTGGTATACAGGTTGGGTGTTGTGTCTGTGTGTAGAAAGAGGTCTTGATTTCGACCCCTGTCAACCCCCCTTTTTGCAATTATTATTTTTTTTTTAATTTTCTCTTTGCAAAAACATTTTAACAACAATTTCAAGAAACTTTTGTGAATAAAACATCACTGAGAAGCTTTTGGCAAGCTTATGCAACTTTAAAAATCCAATAGTTAAGAGTTTATTCCTTAAATGAGATTTTTAGCCATAAGTCACTTAACCAAATAAGCAAATAAGCCAAGGCCAACAAAACATAAACAAACACAATCTCAAACAAACAACTAACAACAACAATTAACAACTAAGGATCAACAAAATGCAGAAAATCAAACAACCTTGGTTGCTACTGATGTAGCAGCAGAGATGGGTGCAAAAGTGGCAAGTTGGAGGCCAACGGCGCCATTTACGAGACTTTCGACACACAGCCTCCCCGGTAGCGGCGCCATTTGATTCGTTGTCGTTTTTGTGTCAAAACGTTATATCAAAAATACCAACAAACGTGAGGTCAATGTTATCGTGAGACAACAAGACGTGGAGAATTACAAGTAAACCTTTTAGGAAAAAGATTACCTCATAAACTCGTGAAAGTGATATTTTCAAGACCGGGAAAGTGATTTCCCCGGTCGTTTCCCAACGAGGAGTGAATGGAAAGATATCGCGAAAGGTTCGAGATTAAAATGCTTGTATGATAGATTATGAAAGTTATTTGGTGTTACGGTACGTTAAGTTAACGGAAATTGTAAATTAACTAACGAAAATAACGCAACCTAAATGGGAACAAAGGCAAATGGAAAACTAGGGAAGTCCTAAAATACTACGGGAAACATAATAGGGAAGTCGGGAAATCCTAAAACATAATCTAAAACAAATACGTGACGTTTATTTAAGATAAACGTCAACGCGCAAATTAAAACGTAAAATTTAAGCTACAAAAGTCCTACGGGTATGAAAACAATTTTTTTACGCACTAAATGACAAAAGAAAATTTTAGAAAAAAGAAAATTAAAAATTTGATAAAAATCCTAATTATTATGAATTAGATACTAATTAACACTATTTTAAATCCTAATAATTAATCTAACCAACTAATAAATCTGAAACTTTTTTAATAAATTCTACAAGTTAATATCAACTTAAGAAAAAAATAAAAAGTGGTGGCACAACACAACAATAAGCAGAAAATAAGCTCAACTAAAGCTGTTAAGCTTACTTAAGCAAACGAGCAACAAGTGGTCTTATAATAAATTTTGCAAAGGTATACACGAAGAAGACCCAAGGGCAACTGGTATACAGGTTGGGTGTTGTG
>LBNU01029961.1:0-24046 GCA_014162995.1 Artemisia annua
TTAGGGTTACTGATTGATGTCGAGACTGAACACACATGAAAATCGATTGTCGAGATGTTAGGGTTACATTGAGTCGAGACGTTAGGGTTGCTGATTGTTGTGCATGAATTGTGAAAGACCTAAAATTTTATAAAAAAGTGGAATGCGAATTGTTACTGATCCAGGAAGTAAAATTTATAAAAAGTTTGAATGAATTGGTACCTGTAGGTGGAATGAAGGCTCAAGTGAGCTCGTGATAAATAATATCTATTGGATGATTTTATAAGTGATATCTTTCTTTATAAAAAATAATATCCGTTCATAATTTTTTTAAAAGAAACTGTTTGGGTGTTTCTTAAATGGTTCTTTTAACACAATGAAACATCACACTTGTATAAGTGTGAAGGTTTTTGAAGTAATAATAGTTACATTCTTTTCACACCTTTAAGTGTGGACAAAAAAAAATAGTTACTTCACACTTAAAAGTGTGAGTTTTTCGATAAATTCTTCACATTAAATAAGTGTGAAGACCATTATAATTAGTTTGCTGCACATTTATAAGTTGAACTTTATTTTCCACAAGCTAAAAGTGTAAGTTTTTTATGACATCACACTTATTAGTGAGAATAATTTTTACACACTTATAAGTGTGAATATCTTTAAAAAGAAAGTTCACTTTTCATTAAGTGGTGAACAAAAAAGTGCTGTACAAATGACCAATTTGTGTAGTGGAACTTAGAACCGAATGCGAATGTGCACCAGAGTTTGATTGGGCCTATACAGGTGAGCAACTGCATACGGTTAAAATTATGGTATTTTCCCTTTCGTTTATTAGTGCGCCAGGTATCATAACAATGTAACACAAAAAAAATACCGACATTTCAGTGCCACATCATCTTTAACATTTCAACATTAACATAAAAAATCACCCCTTAGAGCTCTAGGTACCATAACTAAAAAAAATCTCGTCACATCAGTACCACATCAGCTTTAAAATTTCAACATTAACATAAACAAAACACCTTTTCTTATAAAACCGCCCCAACTAGCAGGGTTTATCGGTTCGGTTATCGGGTTTTATATTCGGGTTATTCCGTTTGGAAAGTTTAGTTTTTTTTTCTAGGTCAAGACGAAAACCGAACCGAACCGAACCGAATTCAAATTTGATTCGACCAAACCGAAACCTCTATAACCAAAAACCAAACCGAATAACCCGAATTACATAATTTTAATTATTTTTTCGTTTAATTATATATATTTTTAGTACAAAACTTCTTTTCAAAATGATATATTTATACGAAAAAGAGTTTTAATAATTTTCTTTTCAAATAAATTCATAGTAAAATGTTATATTTATATTAAAAATGAGTTTTTAGTAACTTTTTTTCCCGCGCGCGCGCGCGCGCACACACACACATATATATATATATATATATATATATATATATATATATATATATATATATATATATATATATAAAACAAACCTGCAAAAATTATGAGTCAAGAAGAAACATATATTAGGGTTGAAAAGAAGAGGCCGTACCTTTATTTCGTTATCTGTAGGGTGGAAAACAGCCGAGCCGCTCGTGAAAGCTCGGATCGCGATCGGTAAAAAGCTCGAACGAGCCGAGCCTAAACGAGTCGGACCCCGAGCTCGGAGCCTAAGTTTGGCTCAATTTAATAACGAGCTCAAGCCGAGCTCTAATACAAAAAGCTCGAGTAGGCTCCGCAGCCTAAAACCGAGGCCCTTAGAAATATATACGACTATATATTGTCATAACGTATAAACGAGCTGTAAAAGTTAGTAACCAGCTCCGACCTTATGTAAGTTAACGAGCCGACTCTATTTGAACTTTGTTGTCTTTAACACATATATATAATATCGAGCTCGAGCCGAGCTCGAGCTTTTGAAAAATTTCAACCGAGCCGTAGCTCGAAGCTCAAATACTAAAGCTCGAAACGAGCTCGAGCCAAGAGCTCGAGCTTTATAAAATATAACGAGGGCCCGAGTCCGAGCATGGCGAGCTCGGCGTCGCTCGGCTCGTTTCCAAACCGCCTAAGTTAGGTCTGGTTTCTTTAAATAAAAAAAAATCTTTTATAATTAGACCATAGATATATTAAGGAAAAAGTTATTGTTAAAATTAATAGTGTATGTGCTTTATCAATTTTGACTTGGAAAGAAAAATAACAAAAAGTCCATTTTCCAGTGTTAGAATGTTCTGTTGAGTGTTTGGAGAGATCTCATGTTCGAACCTTGTTGATTAGCATTTTTAAGATCAAATTTTATATGGGATTAAATTAAATAACGAATTGGGCTGCTGACATGGACACAAAAAATAAATAGCGAATTTATATGTTGAACAATACACACACTACGATGAACATGCTCTCAAAAGGTGATGACTGGGCCATTGACCAATGATTAGCGGCTTTAATATGGCAAACGCCTCCTGTTATGATATATAAATATTATAAATTATAATATATAATATATAGAGTGGTATTATTAGTACTATATTATAAGATGATATTTAACATGATATAAAAGAATTCGGTTCTCGGTTCGGTTTTTGATGTTTCATTGCCAAAATCATATCTAAACAGTAACCGAATATTTAGTTCGGATCGGTTCGGTTCGGTTGTGTTACAAATTCAGTTGAGTTTTTTTCAGTTTGGTTCGGTTTCGGTTACTGTGGATATTACCCAATCCGTGAACACCATTAACCTCAATACCATATTTTGGGACCTACTTTTTTTTAAAAAAATAAAAATTACTAATTCACCGCCTAAACTAATATTTCTTTTATTAAATCTAACATTACTAATAAACTTAAAAATTATAATACAAAATAAAACAAGGTTACAACATAAAAAAAATTACGAAATAAAAAAAATACGACATAAAAAAAGAAAGTATGACATAAAAGAAATTATGAAATGAAAATACAATACGAAAATAAAATAAAACTACATTTTTGTTTGCAAATTATTAGGAAATTCCCTTTTTTTTAGAGAATGGAAGTATATGAATTTGAGTTTGAATTGTAGAAGTGTGTAAAAAAAGATGTGTAAGTGGGTATTTATATTGAGTTACTAAAGGTTTTGAATTAAAAAAAAAAAAAAAAAAAAAAAAAAAAAAAAAAAAAAAACTAGCCTTTTTTTAACGTTCAGGGACTAAATATGCAATTTTTGTTTGAATTTCAAATCCAACACTAGCTGTTTTAGGGACTAATTTTTTTGGGTAAAAGGTCAACGACCCGGTAAATATATTACTCCAAAAAGCATTTAAGTACAACGGATATGGATGAATCCCATATCTCAGCCCGTTACATAGGCGAAAAGCTTACACAATAAGATTCTTCCTATTTTCTAAAAGAGAAAACAAAACCACTAACCACATGATAACAAAAGACTCCAACGAAAATATAAACTACTTCCTACGACCTTGGAGATTAAAGCCATACATGGCATTAAGAGCATCCAAATTCTCTGGAAGATCATAAATTTGCTTTGAATAATCATCATAGTCATCAAACTCATCTTCACGCTCATGACCACCACCAAAAAGATTTGCTGATTCGTCGAACGTGTTAAGGACCTCATCATCATCACTATCAGAAACTACAACCTCACCCACCTTTGAAAATGGGTTAGCCCTCTTAGTGGAAGAGGTAGACGGAATAGGATGACCATCATCATCCACAAGAGTAGCNCATCTTCACGCTCATGACCACCACCAAAAAGATTTGCTGATTCGTCGAACGTGTTAAGGACCTCATCATCATCACTATCAGAAACTACAACCTCACCCACCTTTGAAAATGGGTTAGCCCTCTTAGTGGAAGAGGTAGACGGAATAGGATGACCATCATCATCCACAAGAGTAGCTTTTCCATCAATAAGTAGCTTTTCAAACTTCCCAATTTTCTCAACTAGAGGAGCAGAGCCAACTTCCTTTGTTCCCATTGAATCACTCACAAGCGATTCTTATGATGCATTACCGTTTAACGACTCATCCTTATTAGCTTCCATTGTACGACCAGAATCTACATCCTTGTTGGTGTCAATAGTAGGAATACCAAAAGCATCCGTATCATCCATATTAAGAGCATCAAACTCGTTAGATGTAGAAATCTTCGTTCCACTCGAACTCGCCACATCAGAAGTCTTCTTCTTTGTGCCATCCACTTTCTAAGGTTCATGAGGGGTTTTTTTGGGTTGATACTGAAACTGCTTACCCACAACAGGTTTAGTAAACTTTCCTTGACCCGGAATGTTTGGACCACCTTGTTTACCCTTCTTCTTAGTGTTGACAGTCTTGAAACCATCATTAACAGTCTTAGTAGGTTGGACTGGAGGTAAAACAACTTTAGGACAATCAACCAACATATGACCAAAAATCTTACACTTATCACATCGCGGTGGTTTCCAATCATATTCAACCTGAATCTTCTCAATAGTAGACCCCGTACCATCAAGTAAAGGTATCTCAACAGTTAGGTTGTCCCGAAGTACCTCATCCGACTTCACATCAATCATACACCTAGCAAAACTACTGCGGCCCCATGATTCCTTGCACATCTGGCTAGTATAAGCATCTAACATTTTGGGCGTACGAATCAATGTGGCAAGAAGACTAAGACCATCATCAAAAAACATAGCAAGAGGAACATCATGGAATTTAACCCACACCGGGATGTTAGTCAAATCCTCTTTGAGTAAATTGGTGTTCAAGGTCCATGGTTTAAGAATAATTGGAACATTTCTAATCAACCAAGGACCGTTTTCAAGGACATCCTCAACACCTTTCTTCGAGTTAAACTTAAAGAAGAAGAACCCCTTTGCATTCATCATAACCTTCTGCATACCATACTTAGCCCACGTATTACGTAAATAGTAATCAACAACAGGAAAAGCAAGACGTTGGCCAAGGAAATATCCGTAAAGAGTGTTATCATACCTAGTGTTCACCTCTTCAACCACTTTCATAGGGACCGAAAGATCGACACCATTTGATTTCTTGNTTAAACTTAAAGAAGAAGAACCCCTTTGCATTCATCATAACCTTCTGCATACCATACTTAGCCCACGTATTACGTAAATAGTAATCAACAACAGGAAAAGCAAGACGTTGGCCAAGGAAATATCCGTAAAGAGTGTTATCATACCTAGTGTTCACCTCTTCAACCACTTTCATAGGGACCGAAAGATCGACACCATTTGATTTCTTGCTACATTCCAGCCTACGAAAGTTTAAAGTGTGTTTCTTAGGTTCATTAGAAGTAGCACCAGCATATGACTTAGAACCTTGCTTCGTAGCCTCCACACCAACCTTATCATCCCCATGTGACTTCGTTTCAACCTTATTAGAACCATGAGATTGGTTGGCATCCCCATTTGATCCATGTGATCCCTTTGGATCATTAACAAAAGAATCAAGTGAAACCGGCTTCACTTGTTTACTCTTGTCCAAAACCGTACATAAATTAATATCACCAACATCAGCACTCCATTCACTAATAATAGGACCAGACCCACGTGACTGCTGATTTGAATTAGGAATAACAGATTGCATCTCTTGATTAGAACACCCAACATTCAAAACAGTCCCATGTAGATTTGCAGCACAATCAACAGCCCCAAGTGAATTAGATGACAACCCATCCTTATTAGGATTCGAATCAGAATCATTAGCAAAATCATCAAGTGAAACCGGCTTCACTTGATCAGGGATCGAATCAGTAGCATATGTATCAATCAAATCAATTGCATGAGGAGTGCATGAGTCCTCCACATTCATACATGGTGCTGAACTCGAATCCTCTACACTAGCACTCCTATTAGGTTTAATCTGAAAATTATCAACAGACCTAGGAGCAGCAGATACGCCCTTAGTCGCACTTGAAGACGATTAAAAACCCTTTTGCATCCCTCACAACCAGTAACACACCAAGCCAAACACAACCTCAAAAACAAATCAGCAAACTTGCACGACCAATATTAAAGTAGAAAACCCTAATCGCAAAGATTAGGGTTTATAGCAATACGCACTAAAAGCCTAACCTCCAACCATCATAAACAGTCGATCAAGAATGTAGGTAAGATAATGAGCAATCGATCAACTATATAGTAACAAGAACCGACTTAATAAAGGAACAATTAAAGTCGGTTAAAAACTACACAAGCGAAACCCTAACAAAACTATTCCACAATAACTAAGTGTACTCACGACAAATTTGATCCAGAAACAAATAAGTACGAATACTGATTAGTAACAAGAACAAATCGAAGCAGGAAAAACCAAGGTTTAGTGTAGAAAAGATGAGGAACGATTAAGAAAAAGTAAGGGTTTTTGGTCGCCACATGAGGGAATCGGTTTTAGGGACTAATTATGTAAATAATTGTTTGCTTTTTGTCCACTAGCATGTTTCGTCCCATGTTGTTGTGGCAACGTGCAGCTCAACGCCAAGCAAAACGCGAGGAACTTTGTATGGCAATGCGAGCTCAATACCGACGACGTCACCAAAACGCCCTATCAAATGTTATTGTGCCCATTGCTCTGATCATAACACCTCATAACACTACCTTCTTGAGACCCACATTTTTTCCATTAATTTAAACAAACTAATATCAATTATCAAATCAAAATACTTAATAACATTTTTTTAAAAGTTAAAAAACTAAAATAAGTCTTTTTTTCCCTTTTGCAAGCCCAATAAAACTCTAAATAAAGAAAAGAAAACCACGAGGACTAAATAAAAGAAATCCAATAAACTAAAATAATTATGTTGTGCTTCTTCTACCTCACGACAATCTGCAAAACCCTCACCAAAACACACACTGTAAAAACACACAAACATACATTTAAATAAATAAATAAATAAAAAGAGGAAACTGGTTCCTCCATTTTTGTCTTTTTTTACATTTCAATCTACCTAGTTAAATCATGACACGTGTCCCATGTAGTATTGTTTTCTCTTTATTATAACTTATTATAAATAACATATGTATAACCTCTTCTTCAACATCTCAATGTCAAACCACTTCACCTTCTCCGCGCGACCACCACCAACCTCTGGCCACCACCGATGCCAACCTCCTGCTGTAACATCCCCCGCCTAATCAGGCCACATTATTGTCTACTTTGTCCGCAGGCTCACAACTTTGCTTTATGGCCCTCATGTGAGACTTTCCAGCAGGTCACCCATACCAGTGCTACTCTCACATGAGCACGCTTAACTGCCAGTTCTTAAGAACCCCACTCGTAGTAGACCATGAAACGTGTTGTGTCTGATAAGGCGAATGTTATACTTATATACACAGCATCACTCCAAGCCACCACCGATGAGGGATTTACCTAGGGTGTTACACCTGCCACCACCACCAACCTTCGGCCACAACCAAAACGCCACCCCATATCAAGATTCGACCAAAAAAATTGTTGTTATCCACAAATTAAACGTGAACGAGCTTGTATACTACTAATCCGAGCATAACCCCCTTATCAATTTTAACACATAACAACAAAAACTCAAAATTTATCCTATATTCATTCGAAACCCTATTTATTCAATTAACAATGTATGGAATTGTTTTAGATGAAATTGAACATGATAGAATGGTTGTAAAAGCTTTCCAAACAAATCCCCTCAATTAATTGATAGAAACAATTACTAAAACTCAAATACCCAATTTCCTTATATAAACCCTAGATCCAAAATTTATCACATAAACAATATAGATAAAAAAATCACTTACACGATTGAAAATGTTGAGTTGGTGTTGACAAATTTTGGATTTTTGAAATTGTTTTTAAATGATTTCGAAAATATCAAGTTCGTGTTGACAGAAACACTATAAAGAGTTATTATTATTATTATTATTATTATTATTATTATTATTATTGTTGTTATTTTTTTTAAAAATTGTTTTCAAATGATTTTTTTAGGGAGATGATGGGTGGTTGGTATAAATTGAACACACATGCAGTTACAGTGACTGGTAACAGTTACACGAATGATTGATTTTAGGTGGTGACGGGTGGTTGGTATATATGTAAAAAGTTACACGTTACACGATTGATTGATTTTGAGTGGTGATGGGTAGTTGGTATATATGTAGTAACTAATGAAGAAGATGGTATATATGCAATTTACACTATATCTACATGGGACACGTGTCATGATTTTAACTAGATAGCCCAATTTTAAGGTAGCCCATGTCTATTTGGGAAAAAAAATTCCCGTCTTAAAAAGGTTCACCCGTAGAGCGTCCGGGGCTTTTTTGGAATTTTCTCTCTTAATGTGTTGTTTAGATGATTTACACACATTAGTATTTGATTTGCACACTCAAATGTATAATCAGCTAAAGCAGAATGTAAGCACAGTACAACAAGTTAATACATAAGTTGGAGTGTGCCAATCAAAAGGTTGAGTGCGCAAATCATTTCCTTTGCTTTTATGGTACGTATAAAAAACAAGAAGTTGTAAAATTGTCCGACCCGTTTCACAAAAGGTGTAGATTGGCGGAAACACCCTGACACCCGGTGTGCCCATAGGTTTTATGGAGGTGAGTACCTATATGAAACAAATGCCAAGGATGAGACTTGAACATGTGTCTATAGCCTCAAGCACAAGTGCTCCAATCATTGGACTAATGCTCCATTTCATTGGTATTGTCCGACCCATATATCACGGTTGACTTGGTAAAACATCAACCGCATCGAAATATCCGAGAAACTTCCCTCTTTTATCACTTTTTGTGTGTTTTCATTTTCAGTACAAAAAACAACAAATCTTTCATCATATCACTTTCGCTGCTCTGTTGTTTTAATCATTTCATCTTTCTAGATTTCTTCACTTTCATTTCTTGTTCTTCTTCAGTTGTGGGTAGTTCTTAAGCAATTACATATTTGGTATTTCAATTAGGATAGAGGGATGATTATATGTTGTGGTGTTGGTATCCCTATGCATGTTAGTTTTTCAGTTTGATGTATTTAATTTGTTGTATTGTTTTCGTCGGGGAGTAATATTTTTTGAGATGGTTAATTAGGTTTATATCGGTCATCAATCGTTTTAATTAAGGTGCTTCATGGTTAGATTTACATTTGTTTTATCTATGTAGATGTTAATCGTAAAAAAAAATATATAATAATAATAGTAATAATTATAAAAAAAAAACAAAAAACAAAAAAAACTGGTTCCTCCGTTTTTGTCTTTTTCTACGTTTCAATCTACCTAGTTAAATCATGACATGTGTCCATCTTCTTCATCATCTCAATGTCAAACCACTTTACCTTCTCCGCGCGACCATCACCAACCTCCGGCCACCACCACCGCCAACCTCCTGCTGTAACATCCCGCCTACTCAGGCCACAATATTGTCCACTTTGCCAGCAGGCTCACGACTTTGCTTTGTGGCCCTCATGTGAGACTTCCCGGCAGGTCACCCATACCAGTGCTACTCTCACATGAGCACGCTTAACTGCCAGTTCATAAGAACCCCACTCGCAGTAGACCACGAAACGCGTTGTGTCTGATAAGGCGAATGTTATACTTATATACCCAGCATCACTCCAAGCCACAACCGATGTGGGATTTACCTAGGGTGTTACACCTGCCACCACCACCAACCTCCGGCCACCACCAAAACGCCAGCCTATATCAAGTTTCGACCAAAAAAATTGTTGTTATCCACAAATTAAACGTGAACAAGCTTGTATACTACTAATCCGAGCATAACCCCCTTATCATTTTTAACACACAACAACAAAAACTCAAAATTTATCTTATATTCATTCGAAACCCTATTTATTCAATTAACAATGTATGGAATTGTTTTAGATGAAATTGAACATGATAGAGTGGTTGTAAATGCTTTTCAAACAAATCCCCTAAATTAATTGATAGAAACAATTACTAAAACTCAAATACCCAATTTCCTTATATAAACCCTAGATCCAAAATTAATCACATAAACAATATAGATAAAAAAAAAATCACTTACACGATTGATTGATTGAAAATGTCGAGTTGGTGTTGACCATCAAATTTGGGATTTTTGAAATTGTTTTTAAATGATTTTGAAAATATCGAGTTCGTGTTGACAGAAACACTATAACGAGTTATTATTATTATTATTATTATTATTATTATTATTATTATTATTATTATTATTATTGTTGTTGTTATTTTTTTTATAAATTGTTTTCAAATGATTTTTTTTAGGGAGGTGATGGGTGGTTGGTATAAATTGAACGCACATGCAGTCACAGTGACGGGTAACAGTTACACGATTGATTGATTTTAGGTGTTGATGGGTGGTTGGTATATATGTAGTAACTAATGAAAAAGATGATATATATGCAATTTACACTATATCTACATGGGACACGTGTCATGATTTTAACTAGATAGCCCAATTTTAAGGTAGCCCCCATGTCTATTTGGGGAAAAAAATTACCCGTCTTAAAAAGGTTCACCCGTAGGGCGTCCGAGGCTTTTTTGGAATTTTCTCTTTTAATGTGTTGTTTAGATGATTTACACACATTAGTATTTGATTTGCACACTCAAATGTACAATCAGCTAAAGCAGAATGTATGCACAGTACAACAAGTTAATACATAAGTTGGAGTGTGCCAATCAAAAGGTTGAGTGTGCAAGTTATTTCCTTTGCATTTATGGTACGAATAAAAAACAAGAAGTTTTAAAATTGTCCGACCCGTTTCACAAAAGGTGTAGATTGGCGGAAACACCCTGACCCCCAGTGCCTTTTGGCACCAGCCATTGTCCACCCCACAAGGAATAGCTCCGGCAACTCTCCTGGCCTAGTGAGGCACCAACTGGAGTGAGCACGAGCCAAGACTCGGACCCCTGAGCTCTTATTTCACAAAATCTCTCCAGTGTGCCCATAGGTTTTGTGGAGGTGGGTACATATATGAAGCAAATGTCAAGGATAAGACTTGAACATATATATATAGCCTCAAGCACAAGTGCTCCAATCATTGGACTAATGCTCCATTCCATTGGTATTGTCCAACCCACATATCACGGTTGACTTGGTAAAACATCAACCGCACCGAAATATCCGAGAAACTACCCTCTTTTATCACTTTTTGTGTGTTTTCATTTTCATTACAAAAAACAACAAATCTCTCATCATATCACTTTCGCTGCTCTGTTGTTTTAATCATTTCATCTTTCTAGTCTTCTTCACTTTCATTTCTTTTTCTTCATCAGTTGTGGGTAGTTCAAAAGCAATTACGTATTTGGTATTTCGGTCAGGATTGAGGGATAATTATATGTTGTGGTGTTGGTGTCCCTATGCATGTTAGTTTTTCAGTTTGATATATTTAATTTGTTGTATTGTTTTCGTCGGGGTGTAATATTTTTTGGGATGATTAATTAGGTTTATATCGGTCATCAATCGTTTCAATTAAGGTTCTTCATGGTTAGGTTTACATTTGTTTTATCTATGTAGATGTTAATCGGAGAAAAAAATATATATATATAATAATAATAATTAAAGAAAAGATAAAAAAATAAAAAAAAAAATAACTGGTTCCTCCATTTTATTCTTTTTCTACGTTTCAATCTACCTAGTTAAATCAAGACACGTGTCCCATGTAGTATTGTTTTGTCTTTATTATAACTTATTATAAATAACATATATAACCTCTTCTTCATCATCTCAATGTCAAACCACTTCACCTTCCCCGCGCGACCACCACCAACCTCCGGCCACCACCACCGCCAACCTCCTGCTGTAACATCCCGCCTACTCAGGCCTCAATATTGTCCATTTTGCCCGCAGGCTCACGGCTTTGCTTTGTAGCCCTCATGTGAGACTTCCCGACAGGTCACCCATACAAGTGCTACTCTCACATGAGCACGCTTAACTGCCAGTTCCTTAGAACCCCACTCGCAGTAGACCATGAAACGCGTAGTGTCTGATAAGGCGAATGTTATACTTATATACCCAGCATCACTCCAAGACACAACCGATGTGGGATTTACCTAGGGTGTTACACCTGCCACCACCACCAACCTCCGACCACCACCAAAACGCCACCCCATATCAAGATTCGACCAAAAAAATTGTTGTTTTCCACAAATTTAACGTGAACGAGCTTGTTTACCACTCATCCGAGAATAAACCCCTTTTCAATTTTAACACACAACAACAAAAACTCAAA
Organism: Artemisia annua; assembly: GCA_014162995.1. Taxonomy (NCBI): domain Eukaryota; kingdom Viridiplantae; phylum Streptophyta; class Magnoliopsida; order Asterales; family Asteraceae; genus Artemisia; species Artemisia annua. Next base: position 12,176 of record LBNU01029961.1, read on the forward strand.
ATTTATGTTATATTCATTCGAAACCCTATTTATTCAATCAACAACGTATAGAATTGTTTTAGATGAAATTGAACATGATAGAGTGGTTGTAAATGCTTTTCAAACAAATCCCCTCAATTAATTGATAGAAACAATTACTAAAACTCAAATACCCAATTTCCTTATATAAACCCTAGATCCAAAATTAATCACATAAACAATATAGATAAAAAAATCACATTGATTGATTGAAAATGCCGAGTTGGTGTTGACCATCAAATTTTGGATTTTTGAAATTGTTTTTAAATGATTTTGAAAATATCGAGTTCGTGTTGACAGAAACACTATAAAGAGTTTTATTATTATTATTATTATTATTATTATTATTATTATTATTATTGTTATATTTTTTTTTATATAAATTGTTTTCAAATGATTTTTTTAGGGAGGTGATGGGTGGTTGGTATAAATTGAACGCACATGCACTTACACTGAGGGGTAATAGTTACACGATTGATTGATTTTAGGTGGTGATTGGTGGTTGGTATATATGTAAACAGTTACACGTTACACGATTTATTGATTTTGAGAGGTGATGGGTGGTTGGTATATATGGAGTAACTAATGAACAAGATGTATATGCAATTTACACTATATCTACATGGGACACGTGTCATGATTTTAACTAGATGACCCAATTTTAAGGTAGCCCATGTCTATTTGGGAAAAAAAATTATCCGTCTTAAAAAGGTTCACCTGTAGGGCGTCCGGGGCTTTTTGGGAATTTTCTGTTTTAATGTGTTGTTTAGATGATTTACACACATTAGTATTTGATTTGCACACTCAAATGTACAATCAGCTAAAGCAGAATGTATACACAGTACAACAAGTTAATACATAAGTTGGAGTGTGCCAATCAAAAGGTTGAGTGTGCAAATCATTTCCTTTGCTTTTATGGTACGTATAAAAAAACAAGAAGTTGTAAAATTGTCCGACCCGTTTCACAAAAGGTGTAGATTGGTGGGAACACCCTGACCCCCGGTGCCTTTTGGCACCAGCCATTGTCCACCCCACAAGNAGAATGTATACACAGTACAACAAGTTAATACATAAGTTGGAGTGTGCCAATCAAAAGGTTGAGTGTGCAAATCATTTCCTTTGCTTTTATGGTACGTATAAAAAAACAAGAAGTTGTAAAATTGTCCGACCCGTTTCACAAAAGGTGTAGATTGGTGGGAACACCCTGACCCCCGGTGCCTTTTGGCACCAGCCATTGTCCACCCCACAAGGAATAGCTCCGGCAACTCTCCTGGCCTAGTGGGGCACCAACTGGAGTAAGCACGAGCCAAGACTCGGACCCTGAGCTCTTATTTCACAAAATCTCTCCAGTGTGCCCATAGGTTTTGTGGAGGTGGGTACCTATATGAAGCAAATGCCAAGAATGGGACTTGAACATGTGTCTATAGCCTCAAGCACAAATGCTCATATCATTGGACTAATACTCCGTTCCATTGGTATTGTCCGACCCATATATCACGGTTGACTTGGTAAAACATTAACCGCATCAATAACCGAGAAACTTCCCTCTTTTATCACTTTTTGTGTGTTTTCATTTTCATTACAAAAAACAACAAATCTTTCATCATATCACTTTCGCTGCTCTGTTGTTTTAATCATTTCATCTTTCTAGTTTTCTTTACTTTCATTTCTTGTTCTTCTTCACTTGTGGGTAGTTCAAAAGCAATTACATATTTGATTTCGGTTAGGATAGAGGGATGATTATATGTTGTGGTGTTGGTGTCCCTATGCATGTTAGTTTTTCAGTTTGATGTATTTAATTTGTTGTATTGTTTTCGTCGGGGTGTAATATTTTTTGGGATGGTTAATTAGGTTTATATCGGTCATATCAATCGTTTCAATTAAGGTGCTTCATGGTTAGGTTTACATTTGTTTTATCTATGTAGATGTTAATCGTAAAAAAAATATATAATAATAATAATTAAAAAAAAAAAGTTAGAAATTAGTTACTAAAATTTGAAAAAAGTGACATCGGCTAAGTTCTAAAGTTAATGAGAAGACGACTAATGCAAATAGATTGTCAAACTTTAATCTGGCAAACAAGAGCTAATAACGCAAGGTAAATACAATCAAAGATGGTGCGCATAAGTACGTATAATTAGTGAGATGGTTCTTTTAGACTCGAATTTGTTGGACATTTTTTTACGAAATTAATTATGAACATACCGATTTTGTGCAAAAATCAGAAACCTCCAGGGAGGTGCATGCATGCTCTTCAGAATTACGAGTACGTAATGCAATTACAAAGACAAAAAAAATGTTTACATTACCTGGTTTTCTTGAAATGTTGATTTATCATCATCTTCGGCTAAGATTATTTCCCTTGCTTCTGTGGAGTTGTAACCTCGATCCCCGAAAAAGGAGGCAGATGATGATGAATGGCATGAAAACCGGAATCCGAAAATACCTTTTCCATTAGTACCACAATCCTTGTTACTTTTTATACTTGAATTACAAAGAAGAGATGAGGGCAATGAAGATGTAGCAGTTGTTTGATAAGGGCATAATGTTTGGTTGTTACATATGATTGTCTTGAGAAAGTTACCACCACCTCTTCTTGTTCTTGTCAACCAGAATGGGATGTTCATTTTAATGTGTGTGTGAGAGAGAGAGAGAAACGAAACCCGTATGCAGGTATATATGTAAAAACATAACAATCTTTATATACACCTTTTGAGATGTGTTTAATGAGAAGATGGTAACTAATTATGTTGATTATTTTTTTGTTAGGAAATTAGCATGCCACGTTTATTTATTTTCGTTTTTTACAAACATCAAACAATAAAGTCATGCCATGCTCACAAATAAGTGTATCTAACAATAAAGTCATGTCATACTCATAAATACAAATAGGACATTGAGAAGGCTTATATTGAGAAGAAAATTGAAAAGGTTTCATTTGAGATATTAATTTATAATTTTTTATTTGATTCATTAGTATACAACAATTAATAGTGAATCAAGTATATAAATCATAATTTCGATTCACAAATCTATTTAAAATTTCAGTTATTGTAATGATTCACTTATTTGTATGTATGATTCACAATTATACTTATATTGTAAAATCGTGAAATTTTCAACATTGATTCAGTTTCTTTTACATATTTTGGATTATAATCACAAGAAAATGATTTTTGCGCTTGAAAAAATTGAATTGAAATTAAAAATCTATTATATTTGAGCTTTCTCAATTTCTTCTCAATTTAAATCCTTATCCAAATTCGATACAAATAAACCTATATAAGTACTTAAAATGGATGAACTAAAAATATGAGAAAATCTCATATTTTCTAAAATGAAACTTAAAATGGATGAACTACAAATTAGGCATCTTACTTTTTATATTGTTGTTTCGCGATATTTAGAAAAAAATCTCTAAAAGTCAAACTTGGTAAACTTTAACGAGAGCAGCAAGCTATGATGCCAGAACTAAAAGAATAAAAAAGTGTCAATAAGCTATCACTAAAAGTCAAACTTGTCAAACTGTTACTTAAAAAAAAAAAAAAAAAAAAAAAAAAAAAAAAAAAAAAAAGAAAACTCGTAAGGATCGGCGAATAAGTGAGATAACTGGAAAATGCCCAAACGGTATTAAAATTTGTACTCCCTACTGTGAAAAAGAATCTACGATCGATGATAGTCTATCACAAATTAAAGAAGTCATTGTCTACATGGGAGTACTAAGACATAAAACTAGAGGTAATGGGCTGAGGCATCACCCTTCACCACTCAACTCACGAGCCATCCTCGCTACATGGTTCTTGTGTCACGCACCGAGCATAAAAGATGAGGGAAGTGATGACCCTCCTCATCACTCGGTTCATGTGTATTATTTATTTGATTTATGAGTTCGTGTGGGTCATATGTGATTAGGGATGACAAAAAAGCCCGAACCCGATGGGGAAACCTGAAACCCAAACTTTTTCGGGCGAGGCAGGGCATGCTTATCGGGTTACGGTGCAGGTTTCGGGACTTTAATGGGGATTTTTATTGGGTTTATGGGGCGGGGACGGGTTTCAACATCCCCGCCCCGCCTTGCCCCGAAACATATATATACATACAAATATATCTATAACAATTATACATATAGTATTACGTTAGTATTTGTCTATTAAAAATATAATTCTTTAATTTTCAATACTTGTAAGATTGAAAATTGTGATCATGGAAGCTTGTTTCGTTTCATAATATTCTAAAGAAGTTGATTTGTGATGCGGGTAGCTTATCATTTTTCATGTTTAATATTGTTTTTGAAAACTTAATAAGACTAATCTTAATTTATTAATAAAGTCCTATCGATTTTTCGAGTTATTGTATAAAGTAATATTGTTTATAGTGTAAAAACAATAATAAACCGAGAAAGACACGAGTTTGGTGGAGCTTCACGCCCAAAGAAGGCAACCCGATAAGATCCTAACGGGGTACAGGGCGGGTTTAGAGGAGCATCTAGCCCCAATGGGGCGCCCCGATAAGATCCCCAATGGAGATTGGGGCAAGTTTGGGGATGATTTTTGTAATTGGGTTTGGGAATGGGGATGGCCGCCCCGCCCCATTGCCCTTCCTATATGTGATGTATATTTGTATAAAGCAAATATTTTAATGAAATATGAGGGAAGTGGTGACCATTACGGGTGAAAGGTGAGGGGAGGCGAATGAAGAGAGAAAATTAAAGTGACGCTGAAGTGTAAGTTACTCTAGTCTAATGAAAGGTTCCCTTGTATATTACTCCCTCTAGCCCCAAAAAAAAGTGTCCACCTTACAATTTATGTTTGTCCCAAAATAAGTGCCCAGTTTTTATATATGTATAGTAATTATGATTGGTTTTTCTACTTTACCCTTTTAATCAAAATTTGCATTAATTACTCATTTTTTATTTTTATATTACTCCCTCCGTCCCAAAAAGAGTGCCCGCAAACAAAAAATTGGCAAATTATGATATATGTAATTAATGCTAATTTTGATTGATAAAAAGTCATTTTTACTCTCATAGTTAATATAGAAATTAGAAATGAGTAATTAATGCATGTTTTGATTTAAGAGTAAAGTAAGAAAATTAATCATAATTACTATTCAAAAATAAAATATGAAACACTTTTTTTTTGGGACAAACAAAAATAGTAATGTGGACGCTTTTTTGGGACGGAGAGAGTAACTATGAGAGTAAAAATGACTTTTTATCAATCAAAACTAACATTGATTATGCATATCATAATTTCTTTATTTTTTTTATTTTTTTATATATGAATACTCTTTTTGATACGGAGGGAGTAGAAGAGAATTAAAACAAATATAACGACATATCTGGTCGAACAAGTACAAGGTTGTCCTTTACAATTTCACTACATATTCGAATGGGGAGGTGATTTGTACACCATTTTTTTTCTCCATCCACCACTAAATCATGCATAGCAGTGTTGTACTGTATGCATCACTGGTGTAATTTAGTGGTGGATGGCAAAAAGAATTGGTGTACAAATCATCTCCCATTCGAATGAGATTGAAATTTTATAAGTAATTAAAACAAAATGTACTTGTCTCCCATAAGTGGATTTTTTTTTTGAAAAACAAAATCAGCCAGATTGTGTGGTCGAAATTGTTTGGTTTGAGATTTCGAGGGGTTTTGTTCAGTTGTTATGTTCATGGTCAGCTTTTCACTCGTTTCTATATACTTTCTCCCGAGTGATTGCCCTTAGTGGTTATGTGGTATACTTGGGTTTGACCGGTGGAGTTTGTCCTTTGGATTGGTAGATTTTCAAAGCCGTAGATCCTAAGGTCCCTTGTAGTTTTAGAGTTGTTTTGGTTGTGGTCTAGAGCCGTTTGGCTATGTGTTTTTAGCAGTGTTCTAAAAGGCGCGCCAAGGCGCCGCCAAGGCGCCGTCAAGGCGTCGCCAAGGCGCGAGGCGTGGCCTCGGCGCCACGAAATGGACCAAGGCGTGAGGTCTAGGCGTCGTGTGAAAAGGCGTGGAATAAGGCGCGAAAAGGCATGCAAAGGCGCGCCTTTTTGTAAGGCATGGCGCCATTTTTAGAAGCATTTAGGGGATTTATGGATTTGGGCTTGAATTTCAGGTATTTGGGTTATTTCTTTCTTGGGCCTCGTAATTTCAAAACTTAATTCATACTTGGGCCTCGTATTTGGGCCTGGCTATTTGAGATTTGGGCTTTAGTATTTGAAATTGCTCTTATAAAATGATATAAAATTATAAATACATAAATTTATAAATATTTTGTTGGCGCCTTAAGCACGCCTTAAGAAACGCCAAGGCTTCGCAAAGGCGCGTAAGGCTTGAGGCGTGGCTGTGCCGCCACGCTACGCCTCACGCCTTTTAAAACATTGGTTTTTAGTCAGTTGGTCAAAAGTTCTGTATCATCATTTTTTTTTGAAAGGCAACACAAATAAATATATAGATATACAAGTAAAAAATACAAAAAAAGGACGATGCCACTACACAAATCTAAAAGGACCCTTATAAAAGGCATCTCCAAGGACTCCTAGCATCTTGCTATTTTAATTAATTATTAATATAATTTATTGCCTTTCAAAAAAAAAGTAAAATAATAATAATAATTCTACTTACTAGAGAACTATGAAACATCCAATTTATAGGTTTTTGACTCCCATAAGCCCGGTTTGAAGGTCAGAGAAGAAACATCAGCTAAGTTGAAAGAGGAGTATCCTCATTATGAACAAAATCCGCATATGTCTAATGTCTCCAACGATCCATGAAAAAGTTTTATTCCTTTTAATCCTAAACGAGCCATATAAACGTCATACGAGCTATATGAAAAGTTTGGCCACGTATTGTCGTTAAGAAATCCATATTTTCCTTTTAAAATGTCTAACAAGAAAGATTGAACAAGCGTTGCAGTGAGGCCTACCAGGCTACCAGCAACTTAGATCTTGAGACAGGACAGAAAACGGTGCTCCTGAGACTCTCTCATCTAAACAACAGAATAAGCATGATGTCCAAAATAAAGGAATATCAGGTTATTCACGTTGCATAATATTAAGATTGAGATATCTAGTTGGCAGACGATCTAACGCAACATTTATATCATGTCTCACAAACCGATACTGTCGACTATAGTATCAATAGTTCTAAACCGAACATGCAATACAGTATATGCAAAACCCGAAAATCTAAAAAATTCTATATTGGAAAAAACAATATATTAAAGAGAAAGAAAAGAAAAACAAATAAACTCAAACTGCAAACAACTGCACACTATATATTCTGCACGGTCAAAATGACCTATAATTAGGTTTTGAAGTAGTTGGTTTGGCTTTCGCAAAATCTACAAGATCTTGAAACAAAAGGTCCTCAGCTGGTTTCTCTTTCTTGGCAGAAGCAAGAGAAAGGTTACGAGTCTGATCTACCAACCCATCATACGATGAACCTGAGCTGGAATATAAAGGCGCAGATGGGGCAACTTGTGTTTGCTGGTTGTGCATGTCCCACTCAGACTGAGGTTGATAGCTAACGGATTTGGTGGACTGAGTGGGTTCTTCATAAGAAGGCTGATCAGCGAATCTGACTCGAGTGGGCTTTGCTAAGGGTGGTCCACTTGATTGTGTTTTGGAATTGTATAGGTCACCACTTAGGTAGTCAACTGTCGAACTGGAGTTAGCATGGATAGGATTGATTGTGGATGGTGGATGAGAGTCAAGTGGGCTAACGCTGTTATCGTTACGAGCATGTAGGGTGTCCCTTGCTGACCTGAAATAAGACAGCCAAAAGCTTTAGGATGATCCTTATAATATGTTTTAGTAGGGCACATTTGGTTCATGTGGAAATAGGTCAAGTTGGGAATTTGACAATTTAGTTGAATGCAAAAAATAACAACCAACTTTGTAGCTAAACTAAACTTATTGAAAAACTCCATTAAGATTCCTAATATCTAATTATCAAATTTCAGTGACCATAAACTCGATGAACTTGCTGCGGAGTAGATGCTAATTATAGTAATCATTTTTTTTCAGAGATGCGCAAAGACTCAAATTCTCAAAAGTGTTATAGAGTTAGCAACCAACTTAGGGTCATATTATAATGCCTAGCTGATAAAATGGGTAAAATTTAGGGGAAAAAAAAAGAAACGGGTCAAACAGGATAAAGCCACCCATCCCATAGTCAGACTACTCTCACAACTTCCTCAATGGTTCTATTTTAAACAAACATTGAGTGCTAGTAAATATCTACGAAACTGTCTAAAAGTTTTGACAGGTCAATTAATTTAATTAGGCTCGACTTAATTACCAATTCTTAATATGTACCCGTTTCCATCTACCAGAAAGCCTAGGGTCAAAACTAAGGAAAAATTCAAACTTTTAAGACGGGAAAATTTTAATATATGGCAAAGTATCCCTTGCGTCCATTTGTAATCTGGGCATTGAACTTGAAACAAATTAGTAAAACCACTATACTTTCCAGAAGTAATCATTTTGGGTAACTTTGACTGCAAAACTGTAAGCTACAGTGATCAAATGGTTTTTATAACGGTCTTCCCTACAATTTTCAAAAGTTGTATGTTCTACGGTTTTTAAAAATTTAATGGTTTTAGTAATGATTTTAATATTTATTGGCAAAGTAGAATCAAATCCAATCTTTGTAGCTATTTATATAACAATTTGACCTATCTAAAAGTTATAATGTATAAAAAAAGATGTACCTTGGTGCTAACTGCCCATAATCATCTTCTGGCTCATCATCCTCATAATTTGCATTTACAAGAGGTGCAACTGAATTATCCCGAGCCCCAAGCTCGTTGGGAACTCCCATTGCAATGTCATCATGGCAACGAAGAACACGCATCAAAGCATCATTCAAGGCCAAACCCTTAGCTAGAAGCACCTCATCTCTGTAAAAAGAATGTGCAAGTTGTAGTTAGCATATAACTACATATTTATAGATGGAAGAATAAATTTCAAAAAAATGTTCAGCATTTTGAGGTACGTGCTTACGAAGTACTATTAATGAGGGTTGTTACACGATTTTGGTAAGAACGACACTGGCTTACAAGGTCAACGATCAATTCTTCCTTTACACCCTGGGATGAGAATAAGAATTAAGATTATGTATAGAAGTTAAAAGTAACAATAGTAAAACTTTAACATACTGATTTATTTAATTATTACCATTTTGTTGTTGGGATCTAACGCGCTAAGCATATCCATCAACACATCTACTATTCCTTCTGCATTCACAATTTCCGACAAGCTGCAGTCACCAAAGTATCCATTATTAGCCCATGACTTAGTCTCACGAGAAAGCTTATAGATCATAAAAAAGTATAGATACATAAGTAAGCAATACCTAAGTCCAGAAGCATCAGTTTGAAGGGAGGCCTGAATAGCTGATTCTTCATAAGCCGAAAGATGGTGAACAACCGGGTGCGTTTGTGGAGGTGTAAACAGCGGTACGCTATTCTCTACTCTGGGAGGAAAATCTACTCCAGCAGACTAGCGGTTCATCAAAAAGAATTGTAAGTTAAAATTACAACAGTCTACACAAGGGCTTTTTGGCATTGCATTTTTTAAGGTGATCATGAACTATTCTGTTCTTGAGTCTCACATAATCAGTTTCTGCTTCAAATCATTTAGGTGTCAAATATTCAGTTTAGGTGCAGGCAACAAAAAACTGATTCTGGTTATCTGTCTTATTATCCATAGTCATTTTTGTATATCTATGAAACACGCTTCTATAATGAAAGATATAATGCCACCAAAGTACATATCAAATGAGATACCTTCAGTTCGTTATATGCTGCATAGTACTGAGGATACCTTCCTCCACGACCACCAAAAGCTTCTTGCCACGTATCTATCAATATTAGAATCTTTTCTCGTACATTCAAATCTGGCTGCATATGGAAATTATAAATGTTACATAACAACACAAAGCATCTTACCAAAAAAGAACCAAAATGCTGCACAAATGACAACATATATTGCACCTTTTTCTTCACTATTTTAACCATATCACGCAAGATGTCCCGATCAATGATGTGCTGAAATACGTTCTCCCCACAATTCTTACTCAAAGTTTCCAGTACCTAAATCAAAGCTCAGCAGAATAAGATCAAATAGCATTCCAAATTAACCAAATAAATAACACTCGTGAACAACGAAATGAAGTACATACGAAAAGTGAAAGTAGTTGTATTTTCGGACTTTTGCTTCCTAGACGCTTCTTTAGTGTCTTGATTGCATCTTTTGCTTGTCTGCACATCAAGATAACAACTACAAACTTAGTTACCAATAAGCAGCATAACTTTCCCAAAAATTCTAAACTTTCAAGGGTGTTTGGCATCGTGTTTTGAAGTTGACTTTAAAAACGCAAGGGATGGTTGGGATTTTTTTTATTTTTTATTTTTTCCCCCTTCTAACTTAGCTGTTTTGAATAGGCAGTTTCAAGTTGGTTTTTTGAAACAACTTATTTCACTCACGAATAATCAAATAAGCAATTTCGATAAGCATTAGCTAGGCAATTCCAAATACTCGCAAAAAGTCAAACCAATTATCTGCTGTGCAACAGGTTTTATAAACAATGCTAAACACCTGATAAACAAGGCTAAAAAAAATATACCCTACCTTGGATCCATATTGATAAGATCACATAGCTCGATATTGATAGCCCAGTCCGGACCTATTAACGAATCACTTGTTGCTCTCTCGGCATATGCCGCTGCACTATTGTTATCACCTGCCATTTCTTTCTTCCCCTATAAATATTCAACCAAAAAAAACATGACCAACGTATATATACAAATGATACACACATGCAACAAGTTTAAACACCATATAGTACTAGCTAAACAAAACGTTCTAAACGTTCTAAAGAAATTTCTTACCTTACAACAAGAACTAGATGAAAATCTCTACAACAAATTTTTCCTCTAAAGCTAGCTTAGCAGAAATGAAAAAAAATATTATTGAAAATGAGTTTTTTATATAATTTTCATGCATGAAGCTTTTGAAACGTTGAAAAGAATATTATTCTTTCATACCTTTGACTTCAAAAGCTACTGACTGTCACGATGGATTAGGTGACAGACGAATAAGAGATAAGATGATGTGTCATTTATAGGAGTGGTGATTGGTCTGTGATGTAGTTAGGTAACTTTTGATTTTTTCTTTGTGGTTGGTGTTTGTAAGCGCGTTTAAGAATAATCAACTAGAGCACACGAAGGTATGAAGTTGACTTCAATTGGCTTCTAGTCTTTTTCTTGTCATCATTCCATTTATTTCTTAAATCGAACTGTGTGAAAATTATTTGTTTATCAACAACAACAACGGCAATACCTAAATCCGTTAGGGCGGCGTATAGAGAGAGATAAAATATAAACAGAATATACTTTTAACTTCAGGTAAACTCGAAAGTAAGAAGATTGCTTGTGTATGTAGAGATGCACAAATGGGCTAAAGTAAGTCCGGGCTTAGGCTTGGTGAAAAGCATGAAAAAGTTCAGCCCGAAGCCCGGTCTGACACATGCCTAGAAAAACCCAAAAGCCGAGACTTTTGTTGTTAGAGAGTTTTTATTGTGCATTTCATGTGCTTATTTATAATTTACAATTTTGTTTTGTTATTTTTTAGTAATGCACTTACAAATGTTGATCAAATATTTTCATATATAATAACTATGTTATTATAAAAAATAAAAAAAGCTCGAAAAAGCTCGGGCCTGGACCGGGCTAAGCTCGGTCTAGACCATTCGGGCCAACATAGGCATAATATTTTGGTAAGGGCCCAGGTTGGTTTTTTTTTTTTTTTTTTTTTTTTTTTTTTTTTTTTTTTTTTTTTTTTTTTTTTTTTTTTTTTTTT
>LBNU01029962.1:10051-23388 GCA_014162995.1 Artemisia annua
AGTTTGATACTTTTGGTTTCATACGCATCGCAACTGAAATTTATTATAAAAAGATTATATAAACCTTAAAATTTAACAATCGAAAATTCTTTAAATTTAATATCTAGAGCAAAGTTGATCTCAAATGAAAGAAGTTTAAAATTTAAGATTTTTGATATTGTTTGATATATTTATTTATTACCTTGAATATATTTTATATAATATGTAGATGTTTTTTTTTAAGATATAAAAAGTATTTAAAAATTCTTAATTGAATTCGTAATAATTCGAATGATAAAATTGAAAAGAATATGAGTATACAGAATATATATTACTAGTAATTAATAAGGAGATATATACCAAAATACGTTTATTTTGGTATAATTTGTTTGGTGAAAAAAATTTATAATTCTACATATACATGGATTAAAAGATGATGGTTGTGCAATTAGCATGAAAGAGTGTGTTTTTTTCAGTCAATGGCGATAATTCACATTTAAAGTGAAGACAATCTTGGATGTCAAGTTGGAAATAAATGTCAGTTTCGATGTCAGTTTTGCAAATTTTCTGTCTAGATCTAACATTTTTCGCATTAATTATATATTAACATGAGACGCAATTTGCCTGGAGACCCATATTTTTGGTTTTAACCTAAGTCATACATCAAAACTAATCAGATATCCAATTTATAACGAAAAAGGTCATTTAGACTGTTAGAGGAAGAATAGCAACGTAATGCCATTTCGGTTATAAATGAAACTTTAACATTGAGAAATAATTGGCATGACTAAATATATTTTTAACTTTATTCCTAAACATGCATGTCATTAATTAAGTGGTTTGTGAGGCATTAAGCCTTCTGTAATAAATGATTTACATGTAATTTTAGGCATAAGTTTAGATACAATTTTAGTCATACACAAGAGTATTACAAGAGTTACACTATTTAGATTATAATAAGAGGCATGTTATAATCATATAAAAATGAAGTCGTTTTGGTACGTTTGCTTGTAATAATTTGCGTATTATAAAATAATTTTTTTCTAAATATCTTAAATTTCCGTGTTTAATGGGATCTACTTGTGTTTACGACACAGGGCCACTGGAATTCACGAAATGGCCCTGACTCAACGGCGTTCTAAGCTTTTCGCTCTTACAACAAATTGTGGTCCATCCAACTAGTACATACTAGAAATGGTCCTCTTGTTAGATTTCAAAAAATTTGATTTGTCTACAGAATCATTTCTTTACAGAAACATGATTCACGCCATTCGTGCTAAACATTATTCTCAGACCCTCCTGTAACAATCAAACTCCAACTGTTGACAAAAACAAATGTGTACAACATAGAAGGGAACCCGTGCAATCGGCCCACTTTGGATGTTAACGTCTGGCCCCTACAAACACGATACTAGTGATCGAACCATATATATTGTCAATGTGATGCGGTGACATACTTGATTAGACTTTCGGGTCGATACACACCTAGCATGTGTTGCAAAGGTTTCAATCATAAGTCTCATTTCTGGGCTTAAAAAGAAAAGACAATGTAAGACCATCCCACGAGGCTTTACATATATATTCACATGGTTGAGGGCCACGGCCTCCATCGTTTTCTTGGCCATCATAGCTCAAAATAAACTTTGTTTGTGATTAGTGATTACATCCCTATTCGAAACAAAATATATATATATAGATATATCCAAAAGTACTAAAGTAGCAAAGTCTGTAACTTCCAATAATATTACCAAAAAGATCGAAATTCCGCTTGCAGTTGTGATTCAATATCAAGTACACTACAAAAAATATTTGAATCTACATCACTTTTAAAAAGTTTGTAAAATTTTACTAGTTTATTAACGCTTAATGATGTGTAAAAATTAGTTACTTTAATGAGTGGAAAAAAGTTGTAAAACAATAAATTTTTCATACTTATAATTCTAGTAACAAAAAAAAAAAAAAAAAAAAAAAAAAAAAAAAAAAAAAAAAAAAAAAAAAAAAAAAAAAAAAAAAAAAAAAAAAACTTTTAAGTGTGAAAAACTATATGAAACGTCTACACTTATAGTAGTGTAGGTTATTTTCACTCAATTTCTCTACACTTCCTCAAGTGTGGATAAATTGGGAAGTGTGGATAAATATAAGATTTGTCGACACTTAAAAGTTTGAACTTATTGTTATATACAATTATAAGTGTGAAAAATTTATTGTTTTATAACTTTTTTTCATATTTATATTATTAAATGTTAATAAAATAATAAAATTTTACACACTTTTTAAAAATATGAAAAAAAATTATGTAGATTCAACTAATTTTTTTTAAGTGGTGACACTAGATAAACTAATCTTGGAAAGCTTGAAAGTAGACATATGATAGAAAATAAATGTGTGATTTTTCATGAAAAGCACACAATCTAATGTGCAAATCTCATTGGCTTATAGTAGATGGTGTTGGGTTAGGTGTCACATTTGGGTGATGCAGACAATGCACATGAGGAAAATGTGTTGTGGTCTCAAAATACTATCTTCGTTTTAAAATTATTATCCACGTTTTCTCGTTTTAATGTCTTTAAAATAATTATCTCACTTTTAAATTTTACCAATCAAAAGAAATAATAGTTAGTGAAGATAGTGTTTAATTTGTTGGAAATTGTAAGTTTTCTCATTTTTTTTAAATTGTGTGTTTTTTTTATGTAAACAATAATTTTTAGAGAAGAAAAAAGTCGTTTGGTGGAAAATTTTAAGTTGTTAATAAATAAATTGTGATGCGAATAAAAAAGATTAATTATACCTTTTTAAAAATGTTTTGTTCGGTTTAATTGCATGTGAGACAAACTAATATGCTAAAATAGATACTTAGTATAAAACTGAAGGGGTAATGTATTTTGGCCAAATGAATCATTTGAAAAACAACAAACCAACACTATAATTTTAATATTTTGTTACACGGACTATCACTTACACTGTGTTATTCTTGTGCCTTTTTGTGAAAGAAACAAATTAAGAAATGACAAGATATAAAAATATTTCGTATTTTCAAAACTGTTTTAGAGACGAAAGGAAAGGGTGTGATAGGTTAAGTGACAAGAATTTTGGCAATTTTGTAGCCCTTTAAAATTGGAAGGATTGGGAACGATATCTAATAGTCATATCTTATCTTACTATATTATAATAGATGAACGCCTATTTAATATAGAAACTCTTAAAATTTAGCAATTCAAGTTATAAAGCTAAAAGTACAGTAAATAAAACAAATTTTCTAACATTTACAAGTTCTTAAGCTCAAAGTACAGGAATTGTGTTTAAGTTGCAATTCCTGTATTAATATCAGTAACACAAATAATAAAGCACATTATACAACAATTCAAGCCCGAACGGGCAACGGGCCAAATGGGCTCGAGCCCGAACGGGCACGGGCCAAACGGCCTCGAGCCCGAACGGACACTAGCTAAACTGAATTCTTGATATCCGTAAATTTATTGTTAAAAAGAACATAATAAACTAAAATACATTATTCAACGAAAAATTTTATTTCAGTTACACGCCGTCGCAACGCGCGGGTATCGTGCTAGTCTATAATGACTTATATGGAAAGATATAGGATTTTAAATACTACACAAATGAAGAGCATGAATGTAAGCTTTTCACTTTTCTTTCCTTCCAACTAAAAACACAAAATATATACATGATACCCTTTCTTTTCTTTTTTGCTTTCTTCAATCTAAAAAACATAAATTTATAAATCTATTTTTCCATTATCCTATCCTTTTTTTCATCATTTCATTATATCATTTATTTTCCTTTAATGAAATATCGAGAAGTGAGTGTTAAGGTTGTCTATACATTTATTAATTCTTTTTATAGTGAGGTCTCCAATATAAATATTGATGTAACAGGTATGTGGCACTAACGAGGTCTCCAATTTCAGTGTTATTATGAGTGACCAAAACGCATATTTTTTGCAAGTTAAGCAACAAAAATGTCGTGTCTTTTTATCAGTTCAACGACTCAAATATCGTGTTTCATAAGTTGAGTGATCTATACTTGAAAAGACGAAAGTTCAGTAAGATAAATGGTAAACAAACAAGCACAACAAAACCAAAAAAAAAAAAAAAAAAAAAAAAAAAAAAAAAAAAAAAAAAAAAAAAAAAAAAAAAATTGGTGTCTGTACATATATGGGATGCATACCGAATTACCAAATTACTAACGAATGAATCATTCCTCTAAAATTTGACCACAAAACTCGACATCTGGATTGATCATGCTGCTGAACATACAACCAAACCAACACCTACGAACACAATATGATCCGAGTTTACAACACTACATGACAATACTATTTCTATTGAATCACCGACAGGGATTCATTGTAACGACCCACAAAAGTTTTCAAGAACAAGCCCAGAATTGTTCACGTTGTAACCATATGCTACATAAACTGGCTCGGTCAATTTTTGAACTCCCCATAATGGTCATTGTATGGCAACAATCAAAAGAAGGGGAGCATTCACATCTAATCAAGCGTAACGACCCCATAAAATAATTACAAAATAAATTTACCTTACTCGCTATTCCCCATATTTAGAGAACCATCTTTCATCAGCTTTACACTCAAGCTATTGAATCGTCCTCTGGAATAATGTCGAGAAGCCTTTCTCCAATCAGTTCCTGTTTTCATCATAGCAACAAACTCATCGTAGCTTATCTTACCATCCTGCATTGTTCAGTACAATAATGTCAGTTTCAAAGTTTCAAGATAAATGTGAATAAAATAAAAGATGTGGCTAAACTAGTCGGCTCGTCTGGTTTGACCCAAAACACTTCTTGTCGAAATTGGATATAATTACAAAGCTATATTATTACAATAGTAAAAATAATAAATAAAGCGATTTGGAACTTTTATGCAAAAAAACTAACATCCGGGTGACAATCACCGTTTGACATGTTTCCATTTTACCCATTTGACCCGTTGAGATAATCTATAACCCAAATCGACCCATATTGCAGTAAACGAATTGAAATTGCTACTCTTATAAAATCAGTGTTCACCTTATCTATGTCAACTTCTTGGAAGATGTCATTTGCAATATTTGCAACATCCTCATCTCCATCTTCCATCAAGGAATCCCGAAGCTCATTCGGCTCAATGAAGCCATTACCGTCTTTGTCAAAGTAGGAGAAAGCCTTGTGTAAATGCTCGTCGTTTGCCATCTTTTTAATGTGGAGCGAAACCGCAACAAACTCCCCATAATCCACAGTACCTTTTCCATCTGTATCTACCTGTAACCAACAGAAACTAGCTCATTAGATATAATGAATACCATGAGAAAAAGGTCCATTTTACTGCTACATAGCTGCAACAGCCAAGAAAACTACTACTGCATCTTCTAATAGTATATGAAAACTAAACGAAGATCACGCAAGCATTTAGACTTACGGCTTCAACAAGCAACTGTGCTTCAGAGTCTGCAAGCTGTGCATTCAGCTTTTGTAGTCCAGTTTTTAACTCTGCAGTTGTGATAATACCATCTTCATCCGTATCAATCTTTTTGAACATATCCTGGATGTCTTCGACCTCATCATTGGACAAGAAATCCGCAATAACCTAAAAACCAGAGATATCACATATAATTTGGGGAGTTAATAATCATTTTATATGACACGTAAAGGAGAAATGAGTCGAATAACCAACCCTTAGGGCCTTTCTCTTGAACCGATTCATTAATGAGAACTGCTTTAGTCTTGACTTGACAACATCGCCAAGAGGAACATTCGGAGCCTTTTTAGCATTTTGGAGCCAAGGATGTTCTGCAAATTATACAAGAAACAGCATAGAGTAAACAAATGTAAATTGTAATTCTCATAATCATACGGTCATATCTCACAGAACTAGCATAAAAATCTTAGTATCAGACAACTGTGAACAACTTATTCAAGTCGGCCATGGTAATGGAGCCAATTACCTACTATTCTAGTTACACGCTATTCTGCTAATAAGCGCATTCGAATACATGCTGAAATATAATATTTGACCCATGTCATGGTAACCGTGCACATACGTCCATCCCCCCCTATTTTTTCCCTCGTAAAATGAGTAAACACAAGGATAGCAGAACTTATAGTTTATATGCTAACTGTACTTCTGTAAGCAGTTTCCATCAATAAACTTACTAACCCAAGTTCGTTCTGAACAACGAAGACTAGTCCGTATGATTAAGAGTTGCGTTTCTCCACATAAGTGATTAAAAACGTTTGTTTTCCTGATGCAAATAATGTAATTAAGCTTCAAGAACAAACATACCAAGGACTTGCGTAGCTGTAAGCCGAAGTTTTGGATCTGGCTCTAGCATCTGACGTACGAGACTCTTGGCACCTTCAGAAACACTAGGCCATGGTTCACGTTTGAAATCAATTAGACCGCGAAGAATAGCCTGTGCAACCCCTTGTTCAGACTCTGCATTACATAACAGAATTTAGGTGGAATGAAATTTAACTTCGACTAATGAAGCAATTTGCAATACAGAGCAATTATAAAAACGTATGCAGATGGCTTCTTCTATTTATTGACCACGTTTCACTTGAACCATGAAAGAAAAGCAGCAAAATGTAAGGATTACCTGCCCAGAATGGAGGAACTCCACACAATAAAATGTACAGAATAACTCCTGCACTCCATATATCAATCTCTGGCCCATAGCTACGCTTGAGCACCTCTGGGGCCATGTAATAAGGGCTTCCAACGATTTCCGAAAACTTCTCGCCTAAATTAACAAGTCATCATCATAAAGCTTCAAACAGGATATGATTGATCAACATGGTCCAAAAAGTTCTCTAGCATAAGGAAAGTTCAGAAAGCAATCATGCGATTCAATCAGCAATATGTGAATTAAGTGATTTCAAACAAAAGTATTATGAGTGATTTTCAGATGCCACAATATAATTAACTGGTCAGTCTTCTAGAGCACATGTAGTAATCCCACCTTAAAACAAAATCAAATTTAGTAACATGATTCAGACTTCAGAGGTTTATGGCTTGCATCCTAAGCAAAAACAGTTAACCTCCTTTCACACCTAATACGATAAACTCTTTCTGGATTCTTATACTTATGATGTTTGTCTACTCATCGAAATTTAATCTGTTTATGACACCATGACAGAGCTCCGATGTCTCCTTTTTCATAGTGGAGGTGACTTGACCAACAAAATAGCTTCGCACACCACAAGGCTTGTCATTGTACCATACATCGTTGATTAGGTGCCCTGTGGTGTGCAGAGTATTTTGGTGATGTGAGACGTCCCTCCCTTTTCATAAACTGAAGAATATCAACTCAAAAGCTTCCATTTATTAGGTCCAATGCAAGCCTGACTTAAAGACCTCCCAAACAATTTAGGTCGTTTTAGTTGGAACCTCCCCGACAAAAGAGGGGACAATATAACAGCTAGGAACTTTAAGCAATTAAACCTCCTAATCACACTATCAAAGGAAATAAGCCGTTCAACTAAAGGAACAATGTTTCTGAGGGTCGCATTGAAGGCACAGTGGCTAAATATTGTTTAAACTTTAAAGGAACTCACTGCTATGCTCTTATCTACTTTTTCATAAAAAGGAGTGCAACTATGAGAACCTCGCCAAAATGAACGTAATGGGCTAGACCGCTAGTGGATCCAACGCCTATCAAAAGTGAGCTGAAAAGAAGGTGCAGGATGTCCTCACAATACCAACCGTTAACATAAGAATTTCATTAGAAATATCTTAATGGCAAATACCGACATCATTTGAAATGTATTCTATCTAGCCAGCATATAACTGCAAGGCTGTTCATGATCCCTAAGCTTTAGTATTTGGGTGTTTTTGTTTCAGCTTATAATAAGCTGGCTTATGGGAATAAACCTTTGAAAGCTTATCTAAGTTCATAAGCTCATAAGCCCGAGAAATTGAGCTTTTCAGCTTTTCAAAAGTTACATAAGCCAGACACGAAAGCTAAAACGAAACCCCCCCCCCCTATGTCTGTTACTTCCATTAGAATTCCAAATTCATAACACAATCTTACACCATCAAAAATTAATATCACAATTTCAAGCATCTAAACACACAACCTAGGCTATGTTCGATGAAACTAGGAATAGTTGTAAGCAGTAGCGTTCGAAAAAGTAGCTATCAAAAAATCTGCTTGTTTCCAAACAAGCTTTTATCCTAAACGCTAAAGCTAAATGCTCCAAAACGCTCCATGCAAAACACGCCCCTATAATACCTAACTGTCTCATCCTAATCATTCAAATCAACTGTCAAGGGTAAAAATTACTTGAATTTTACTTGGGGGGTGTTTGTTTAAGCTTATTTGTGGGCTTAAGATCTTATTTGGTTTCAGCTTATATTTCATAAACCGAAATTTTCTAGCTTAATTTGAGACTTATGGGCTTATATAAACTCATAGAAACTCATAAAGTCAAAATAAGCTAGAAAATTTGACCTTATCAAATATAAGCCGTAAGCTCATAAGCCCACAAATAAGCTTAATACACACACACCCTTATTCCAACATTCTTATTCCTATAATACCATTCTTACTTAAAAAATCCTAATTCAGCATACAATCAAACACCAAGTATAAAAATTATAAAAAATTTCAAACACACATCCAAACACCCCCTAATCTAACAACCATCTTAGTTCAACACAATATACATACCAACATCATTTGAGATGTATCCTGTCTAGCCAGCATAAAATTTTAAAGCTGTTCATGATCTCAAAGCTTTACAATTTGGGTGTTTTTGTTTTAGCTTATTTGTGTGGCTTATTGGCTTATTGAACTTTTGAAAGCTCATTAGTCCTATAGGCTTTACCTGGCGGTGGGTTCAAACCCTATGGATTAATTGGCCAAAAGGTCGGAAACCATGGTTCCTAAATAAATAAATAAAAAAAAAAAATGTTTTAATCCTAAATGCTAAGGCTATGTTTGGCAAAAGTAGCAGTGAGCAGTAGCCACAGCTCACTGCTCACCGCTCACAGCTTCGTAAAGAAGCATTAGAAAAATGAGCTTTTCTAAAAATTAACAAAGCTCACAGCTCTCATGCCAAACGAACATTAAAAATTAAAAAGCTCATTGCTCACTGCTCATTGCCCAAAAAAGCTCAAAAAAGCTTTGCGCCAAACATAGCCTAAAGCTAAATGCCAAATGCTCCAAAATGCTCCACGCCCCTATACTACCTAACTATCTCATCCTAACCGTTCAAACACATCTCCAAAAACACGATACAAACACACACACATTATACCTGGCTTAAAAAAAATAGAAAGCCCAAAATCAATAGCCTTAAGCGGCGAACTCTCCTTCTTATTCTTAAACAAGAAATTCTCAGGTTTCAAATCCCTATGAATAACCCCATACTCATGACACATCTTAACCACCTCCACCATACTCCTCGCAACCCCGGCCGCCCCTCGTTCGCTATAATGCCCTCTCGCCACTATCCTATCAAAAAGCTCCCCTCCCTCACACAGCTCCATCACCAAATGCACTGCATTCTCATCCTCACAAGCCTCCTTTAACCTCACTATAGGACTAGTGGCACTATCTGATGGTAAATGCTTCATGATCGCTACTTCGCGCCTCACGTCGTCTATATCGACTGTGGTTTGGAGTTTTCGCTTAGATATGGACTTGCATGCGAGAAGCTCGTTAGAGCTACGGTCCATGCAGAGGTACGTTACGCCGAATTCGCCTCTGCCTAGCTCCCTGTCTACTGTGTACTTGTCCTCTATGGTTTCCTTAAGTGTGGGGTTGTCTAGGACTTTTACTGTGGCGCGTGAGGGCGCGTGAGGGGGTTTGGGGATGTGTTCTGAGGTGACGGAGGATGGGGAGGTGCAGCAGTTGCCCATGGTGGTGAAGGNCATACCAACATCATTTGAGATGTATCCTGTCTAGCCAGCATAAAATTTTAAAGCTGTTCATGATCTCAAAGCTTTACAATTTGGGTGTTTTTGTTTTAGCTTATTTGTGTGGCTTATTGGCTTATTGAACTTTTGAAAGCTCATTAGTCCTATAGGCTTTACCTGGCGGTGGGTTCAAACCCTATGGATTAATTGGCCAAAAGGTCGGAAACCATGGTTCCTAAATAAATAAATAAAAAAAAAAAATGTTTTAATCCTAAATGCTAAGGCTATGTTTGGCAAAAGTAGCAGTGAGCAGTAGCCACAGCTCACTGCTCACCGCTCACAGCTTCGTAAAGAAGCATTAGAAAAATGAGCTTTTCTAAAAATTAACAAAGCTCACAGCTCTCATGCCAAACGAACATTAAAAATTAAAAAGCTCATTGCTCACTGCTCATTGCCCAAAAAAGCTCAAAAAAGCTTTGCGCCAAACATAGCCTAAAGCTAAATGCCAAATGCTCCAAAATGCTCCACGCCCCTATACTACCTAACTATCTCATCCTAACCGTTCAAACACATCTCCAAAAACACGATACAAACACACACACATTATACCTGGCTTAAAAAAAATAGAAAGCCCAAAATCAATAGCCTTAAGCGGCGAACTCTCCTTCTTATTCTTAAACAAAAAATTCTCAGGTTTCAAATCCCTATGAATAACCCCATACTCATGACACATCTTAACCACCTCCACCATACTCCTCGCAACCCCGGCCGCCCCTCGTTCGCTATAATGCCCTCTCGCCACTATCCTATCAAAAAGCTCCCCTCCCTCACACAGCTCCATCACCAAATGCACTGCATTCTCATCCTCACAAGCCTCCTTTAACCTCACTATAGGACTAGTGGCACTATCTGATGGTAAATGCTTCATGATCGCTACTTCGCGCCTCACGTCGTCTATATCGACTGTGGTTTGGAGTTTTCGCTTTGATATGGACTTGCATGCGAGAAGCTCGTTAGAGCTACGGTCCATGCAGAGGTACGTTACGCCGAATTCGCCTCTGCCTAGCTCCCTGTCTACTGTGTACTTGTCCTCTATGGTTTCCTTAAGTGTGGGGTTGTCTAGGACTTTTACTGTGGCGCGTGAGGGCGCGTGAGGGGGTTTGGGGATGTGTTCTGAGGTGACGGAGGATGGGGAGGTGCAGCAGTTGCCCATGGTGGTGAAGGTGGTGGTTAGGGTTTTGTAACGGTATTAACTGAAATGAAGGTGGTGGTGGTTGAAGAAGGTCATGTGTGTGTGTTTTTAGTGTGTGTGTGAAAATGGAAAGTGGGGTGTGGTTGTATGGTACTTGAATTTGAATTGAAATTAAATGAGGGAGAAAAGTTACTTTCTTTATTTGTTTATTTTAATAGTACTTTGGTGAATGTAGCACTAGGAGTGACCAGTAGGGGTGAGCATCGGTTCAAGACCGGACCGGACTGAATTAGCTAAAAAGTCAAGACCGAGGACCGGATCGAATGTACTCGGTCCGGTCCGGTCGGGTCCAACAAGGCAATAATTAGTTTGTGGTACGGACCGGACCGAGAACCGAATTAGCCAAAAAGACCGGATTGAATGTGGTCGATCTGTTCCGGTCCGGTCCGATCTCGGTCGGTCCTTCGATTGTCCGGTCCGTTCGGGTCGTTAGCTCAGCCTTAGTGACCAGGCCGAGCACGTTTGGCCCAAAACAATAGACCAAGGCCCGGATCGAAATATGTTTGGTCCGGCTCGATTGGTCTGGTTCAGTCTGGCATGGATTTTGCGTAAAATCAGACCAGACTGAAACTGATGAAAAGGGAGGACCAAGGATCGGAGGTTTGATGGTTTGGTTCGTTCCGTTTCGCAGTCTTTTATGTTCAGCCCTAACCAATAGTGTTTATAATTAGCAGTTGACATTTTTTGTTTTCTTTCATAAAAGTGTATGATAACGTTGATATGATCGTAGTTATAGTCTACAATGATGTAAATGACATACGCATTTTAAAATAAAAACATTCATTCAACAAGATTCGTTCGGATCAGACCAGGATGAATGAGATTGGTTTGACCTATCACTCGGAATTAACCCACCTCGTGTAAGTAAATAATTAAGGCATATATGTAATTTTTTAACAAACATCAAAAACTACACGAGATTCAAATGGTATTATGTTAAGCATTGTATTTAAACTGTTACAATTACTAGTCACTCCAAAACGCTAACAATGTATCATAAAGCTTTTGTAACAATATGTCCAAGTATGTAATTTGGACTATAGAAATAATGTAAGCTTATTATAATGCTGATTAAGTATGAATTATAAGGCAACCATATGTGATCATATAATAAAGCAGATGTAAAAATGGATTTGGATTTATATTTTTCAACACTGACGTTCTACCAATAAATAAATGGGGGGACAATGTGATCATTTTGTCCTTGATGTCTAAAAAATTACTACTACTAGTTTTCTTTTTTATATAGTTTAGAAATCCACACGAGGGTGCTAATATATGTCTTATCGATATAGGAGCCTACATTGATTTATTTTAATTTATCCACAACTTGCAAATTTTTAATAAGCCATATTCGTAAACATGGATAATGGTCGAGGAAATTCTTAGTTTTCTAGTAGTCTTATCGGTTTCAAACATGGATGATGCCGTCTAGAAACATGTTTTGTACTGGTTTGTATAGTTTTATGTTCTTAGGTCCATCTAGAATAACACACACTTGCATATTCAATGTATTGTGTCACATCTATTTCATATGTTTAGTAGGTAATAAAGTGTTATTATAGCTTGACATTTTCTTCTTCAACTAAAGGAGTGTTTGAGATTTTTTATTGAAAATAGATTAATGCGTTTTGAAAATGGATAACCATCTATTGCAAAACGTGATTTTGAAATATAGTACTATTTGAATTTAATTATTTTATTTGATATTGTAATGATCAGATAATCAGGTTTTTGATATAATTGACAAATCAGATTATTAATGACTTATATAATCAAAAAATGACATTTTTTAATCCGTAAAGTGGCAAATGGATTGATATATGTGAAGGTTAATTGGTAATATTGTATAAGAAAGAAAATCATGTTTTGTGACAGCAGCTCCCTTGTTGCTTTTTGGTAACCACGTTTTGAGATCTTGATACAGCAAATAATCACTTATCTATTGGTTTCATAACGCAATGCTAAACGCCCTCCAAATATGCATGCATAAAACTTCATTTTACAATGCTCGTTTAAATCACATTATCAATTTTCTTTGTTCATCGATCATCCTAAGATATGGCACTTGTTTCTTCTCACTTTCGATCTTATTGGCTCCATGCATCCATCTCACGGTCCAGCATTGCTTCAACAAGTCGACTAGTTTGTGATCATTGAACACAATAGTGACACTTAACATTATTTTTCAAGCTAACTATCGCATTTGGTGTAGTTTCCGATACTTTT
>LBNU01029963.1:1840-42123 GCA_014162995.1 Artemisia annua
TGCCTGTATATTATAAAGACAAACAACTCAAACTAATATGCCAGAACTCTAGCTACTTGTTTACATTCTCTCTGACAAAACACGCACATACACAAATAATTTTTGTTATCCGATCTTGTGTTGCTAGCTAGCTATAGCAAATAAGGAAAGCATGGAAATTATAAATATGAATGACAAAGTAGATTACTTGACAAAACAAGAAGCATTATTGCTCCAACAGACTAGCCAAAATCCATCGTCTTCACCACCCTCAGCCTCTTCATCTCCCACCCATGAATTCTCCTTCACCGTCGCAATACGTCCAAATCCACCACCTACTTCCACACAGCCACCTGCAGCCATTGACTTATCTCCTGCGGATGATATCTTCTTACATGGACATCTTCTCCCTCTACACCTACTTTCTCACCTTCCGGACTCTCCTTCTCGTTCATCTACGAACTCAATGGACAGCTTTACACTCCCCATGAACCTTTTGTATGACCAAACTAACCCCGTTGGAAACAACAGCTTCCATTGCCACCACCAAACCACTTTCTTTGATTTCGACGAGCCGGAGGTCACCACTACTACTAATCAAGAGGGACCCAAATCCAAAGCTTTTTCAATCTTTGGAATGCCTAAGTCGAAAAAAAGGTGTGATTTACTAGCACATATGTATAGGTTGTAGTTTTTTTTTCCTTGGCATATATATCACACACTTAAAGTACGCAAGTACGAACAATTTTTTATTTTATTATTATTATTTTTTATTTATTTATTTATTTATTTATTTTTTATTTTTTAATTATATGCACATAGTTTTTCCTAGCTTGATATGTTTGTTCGTGCTTTATGTTAATTGGAACAACTTTTACATGTTTACAAGAAAATAAAATGTCATAAAATTTATTAATATTTGTTGCAGTGAGGATGTGAGAAAAGGAGATGAAGATCAAAATATAGAAGATAACAACAACAAGAAGAAGCTCAAGTCAGATTTAGGTCAACTCATCAAGAGGTACATGAAAATGATGAAGCCATTATTGTCATTTCCTAGGTCAAGGAGGGGAAACAGGAAATTTAACCACCAATCGTATTCATTTTCCGGCAACTCATTGGATCGTAAACCTCCAAAGATGAATGGTATGAAAAGAGGACAGTTCTCGGCCCCAGTGTCCATGAGAACTTCTCCGGGTAATAGCAGAATCCTTGCTTCAGGAACTGTGAGTCCAACTAAAAGTGTGACAAGTGAAAGTACTATGGATGAATTACATGCTGCAATTCAAGCTGCTATTGCTCATTGTAAGAATTCTAGTGCTACAGAAGACAAAATTCCTTCTCAAAATTAATTCTTGTTGTCACATATAGAAAGTTTAGAGGTGTTGATCAATAATTTACACACCACGTACAATAAAGGTTTCGTATATATGCCGTAATATATTTTACAACCATATATATTATTCTACTTTTAACTCACTAGATTTAATCGCTTTTTTTGCATGTATGGGTGACTCGGTGTGCTACCTCTTTTATATTTTTCCCAAGGATGAATCAACATTTATAAATTTCGTATCATGAACTTCTTCATTTCCTTCATGAAAAATGTGGATACTTAGTTTCTTTATCATCACTGGATATCTGTTTTATAAAGTAGTACCAAAAATATAGCCACCGAATGTTAATAACACTTATACAACAAGTCTTCTTAATGTATTACGTATATGATTAAACAACTAGTCACCGAATGTTCAAAGCTCACTAGGTATAGGCTAGCTATGTTTGGCGCGGAGCTTTTTGAGGCGATGAGCGGTGAGCAATGAGCTTTTTGGTTTTTATTGTTCGCTTGGCAAAGGAACGGAGAGCTTTGCTATTTTTTAAGATCACTCATTTTTCTAATGCTTCTTTAAGAAGCTGTGAGCGGTGAGCTGTGAGTTGTGGCTACTGCTCACAGCTCACTGCTACTTTTACCAAACACACCCATGATTTTGGGGTGGCCAGGTAAGTTTCCGGAACGGTGATCATGGGATACCTCGTTGAGACCGCGTACAACTGAGTCAAAAGACTCGTCCTCCTGGCCGGGGTAACATAAACAAGGAAAACCTCATCCGGCCGTTCACTATGGGTCTCGGCCTCTCGCTTTCTTTTTCCATCAAGTATATTACTAGTAAGTAGTAATATTGTATGATATGGAGGCTTGGCTGGAAACTGAAGTTATAATAAGTGAAGAATTAAAAATAATCATTTAAACATCTGAAACTGAAACAATATTTGATGTTAATTTGGTTGATTTTTTTATGTTGAACACAGTTTTGCTGAAATAAAAAATGAGATTTCGAATTAGCATGTTTTGAATTCTCTTAGAGCCCATTCAAAAGATTTGAAGTTCTTTGAAGAGTTCTGGAGAAACTTCTCTTGGGTTGATCCAATAAAAGAGAAAACTTGCTTGGTTACATGAAAAAAAAAAAAAAAAAAAAAGTGCTATTGCCACTAAATAATGGAGGTTTAGGCATTGGATGACTCACATTTGGTGTAAATGTCATTATATTCGGGGCAATGATGGAGGTTTTAACAGAATAACAGTTTGTCTTCTTTGAATCGGCTAGTAATTTGGCTCCGTTGAAGCAGATTTTAGAGAATTGAGTTGGTTGTATACTTGTATAGTTGTATATATATGTTGTATCACTCTAATCTACAAAACTAGTGAATAAATTATTATGCAAACATTTGATCAAAAAAAAAAAAAAAAAAAATTATTATGCAAACAGGCAACATAATAGAGGGTCGGCTACTTCATTCATAGTTTGGGCTTGGCCCATAAAGCTAGACCCTTGGCCCATAAAGCTAGACCTGAAATCGTTAATTTATATCCTTGGTTTTTAAACGTTGTTAATTGCATATTTACCCGATCAAACTTTAAAATAACAAATACAAGGCGTTCAGACCCGTGCGATGCACACGGGCTGTATCTAATTGTTGATTGCGTAATGTTTGTGTAAATTGTTAAAGTGTAAGTAAGATGGTGCATCTAATTGAGACGTGTTGTGCAATTTTTAGCTAAATAATTATAAAATAAATTGAGTTAAATGAAGCTTAAACCCATTCGGCTCTATCAGAATAAGGTTTAACAACAAATTGACATTCTACAAAACTCATATCAAAAACCGTAATAATTATGTAATTTCTTAAATTGTGTGTTCATTTTTTTTTGAACGGCGGATTTTATAAACACAAACTAGCAAGAAGCTAGAAAATTACTAAGAAACAATATGAGGGTTTTTAAGCCACTCAACCCAACTATAAGAAGCTTTGCATCTATAACGACACCAATAAAACGAACGGGACACCACATCATCAAATAGATCCGCCTTTGAGGGAGATTCATTACCAAAGATACTCTTATTCCGATAATTCCAAACATGCCACCACATTATATAGCACACTCCTTCAAACAATTGTTTATGCTTGATCGAAAGCCGAAGATTCATAATCCAATCTAACCACTCTTCATATGAAGAGACCTCCATATAATCAATATCCCACCAACGAGCAATCTTACGCAATATATCCCTAGAAATAGGAAACATGAAAAAAATATGCCTAGTCGATTCCGCCGCCTTACCACATATAGGACATAAAATAGATTCAACATCCATACCTCTACGAGAGATATTGAATCTAGCAGGAAGACAATCAAGTTTAACTTTCCATGCAAAAACATTTACCTTTATAGGGACTGCTTTAATCCATCTCGTCTTGGATGACACCTCCGGTAACATGAAACCATCAATCATCTTCCTAACCGACGCAACCGAGAAGTCACCCGAACCTTCCAAAGACCAAACCCATCTATCCTTCATATTAACAAGAACACAGCCCTCCACCTTTTCCTTTAGCTGATCGAATTGAAACAACTCAACACCTCCCCTAGGAGCACGACGAAAAGAGAAATCAAGACTTGTATGAGAAAGCTTCGAGGCAACGTCAATCTGTTTGTGAGATTCCAACGCATAAACTCTAGGGTATAACGTTTTAAACGCAGATTCTCCACGCCAAGACACCTCCCAAAAGGACGTGTTCGCCCCATTACCCAGTCTCGAATGAATTAAGCCAACCAAATCAATACCACGAGACTTGAACATCTCCACTTCATGAATGATATCAAGCCATATAGACGGATAATAAGATTTCGCCTGCTTCCCAATTTTTCCATCTTCTCCATGCAATGCTTTTATCACCCTAGTCCATAAAGAACTTTGAGTAATAAATCGCCACACCCATTTGAACATAAGAGCTCTATTAAGCGCAAACAAACTTGACACACCAAGGCCTCCTTTATCTTTAGACGCCAACACATTTTTCCATTTTACCAATATCGATTTTTTACTAAAAGAATCAACATACATTGAAAAAATGAGAACGAATGGACTCCATTCGATGTAACACCTTCATCGGAACTTTAAAAATAGACATATGATATATTGGGATTGATAAACGAAAGTGTCTTCAATTTCCATTTAGATAAACGAGCTGCCATACCCTCAATCATGTCATTCCAAGATTGAATACGAGACATAAGACCTCCCACTTTCGACCCTAGATAAGAAAAAGGAATATTAAGAGTTGCACAACCTATCTTCATCGCTGCTTGCTCCACTTTTTCGGATTCCACAGAAATGCCCAAAAGCTTACTTTTAGTCATGTTGATACGGAGGCCCGATGCACGGTAAAAACATTCCAATACGTGAACAAGAGTATCAATATTCGACTCGCTCCACTGACCCATAAATATAGCATCATTGGCATAAAACATATGTGATAAAGTTAGCGAAGGAGTTAACACGATACCTTTGAACAAACCTGCTTCCACCACTCTTTGGAAAGAAATATGTAAGCTCTCCATGACCAATATAAACAAGAAGGGAGATAACGGGTCCCCTTGTTTAAGGCCTTTATAAAACTGAAATTCCTCCGTAGGACTTCCATTTACAATAACCGAACCTCTAGAAGATTGAAGATAACTTTGAATCCACATACACCACTTCTCTCCAAAACCGAAATTCCTCAAAATGTCATTCAGAAAGTCCCATCGAATCGAGTCATAAGCCTTTTCAAAATCAACTTTAAAGACCAAAGGTTGTTTCTTATTCTTCTTACACCACTGAACAAGCTCATTCAATATAAATGGACCATCCAGAATTTGCTTATCAGCTACAAATGCAGATTGAATCTCATTAACAAGATCACCCAACACCACTACAAGGCGATTCGCCAAGATCTTAGCAATAATTTTATACATGCTCCCAATTAAACTAATAGATCTAAAGTCTTTGACCGAATTAGCATTAGGTGTTTTTGGAATCAACGTAACAAAAGAAGAATTACTGCCTTTAGGGAAATAACCTTCATGAAAGAAACAAGTCACCGCATCAAAAACATCACTTTCAATGAGATTCCAATACCGACGATAGAAACCAAACGTAAATCCATCCGGACCTGGAGATTTATCAATTCCACAATCCCACACCGCCCTTTTTATCTCCTCTTCAGAAACAGCACATTCCAAATCAGCAATTTGATAAGAATTAAGTTTATTCATGAAATTCATATCAAAAAAAGTACGATTATCATGCGACTAATTAAAACGATATTTAAAGTGATTTAGAAACTCACTTTTCACCAAAGAGGGATCTTCAATCCATGTACCATCAACCAATATACCACGTATATTAAGCTGACTTCTCTTTTTATTAAGAACACCGTGATAATATTTAGAATTTTCATCACCCTCAATAGCCCATTTAATTTTCACTTTTTGTGCCACTTCCAAGAAATGAATCTTCTCCAATTCTTGAAGTGACCTAATAACCTCAGATCTTCTATTAACCACATTTCCTTCTCCATTACCTTTATCAATGATTGAATCACATTTCCCGAGTTCATCTTTCAAACTTATTTTCTTATTATTCGACTTCTCCTTATACAATTTGTTCCATATACGAATCTTCTCTTTCAAGTATTTAAGTTTTTTCATCATTCTAGCCAAAGCATTCTAATTCATTACAGGGGCTTCCTTCCAAGAGTCTTCAACAAACTTGTCAAAGCCTTCGAATTCAAACCAATAATAAAAAAATCTAAACGGAACCGGCCCATAATCAAAAAACACCTCACGCATTAAAATCGGACGATGGTCAGATAAATAACGATCCAAAGTGATAGAAGAAATATTAGGGCACGAACACATGAGACTATCAGAAATAAGGAATCGATCGAGTTTACTCATTTTTGTGGCAGATTTGTGACACCAAGTGAATGAGCATCCACCTAGTGGAACCTCCGTTAATCCCGCATTAGCAATAAATAGATTAAAGACATCCGAACCTTGCTTATTAAACACCGAACCAAACCTTTCAGATTTGTTACGAACTTCATTAATATCACCCATAATAATCACCTCGCCTTCCCAATTAGACATCACGAGAGACAAATAATCCCATAACATCCTTTTCTCGGTTAGCTTTTGAGGAGCATACACTGAAATTATCAGAAGCTTTTTA
The DNA here is from genome assembly GCA_014162995.1 of Artemisia annua. Taxonomy (NCBI): domain Eukaryota; kingdom Viridiplantae; phylum Streptophyta; class Magnoliopsida; order Asterales; family Asteraceae; genus Artemisia; species Artemisia annua. The sequence goes on from LBNU01029963.1 coordinate 8,377, forward strand.
CCATTGGGCACCCAATCGCCTCTAACAATAACAAAGTAATCCGAAACAGTAGCATTCAATTTCTTGAAAAAATTTGGGTCCCAAACACAAAGAATCCCACCCGAATTGCCAACAGAAGTGCTATACACATAATCAAAAGCCAAATTTCCCCGACACCGTTTAATACAAAATAACTCGATAGACTCCATTTTTGTTTCTTGAAAAGATAAAAAATTTACCTTATTAGTCACACAAAGCTCCTTAACCCAATCTTTTTTGGCCTTTTGAGCGAGGCCTTGAATATTCAACGACAAAAAATTCATCGATGAACTTCATTCACTCCTTGCGATTCAATAATCTCTTCCATATTCTTCATGCAACCCTTCATATTATAACCCATTGTCTGTCCCACTTTAACCAAATCATCTATCAATTTCAATATTGAACCACCGGTTTTGGAATTTCAGATTTCTTAAAATAACCAGAGCATATGGATTCCTCTACATGTAACCGCCCGTAAATTTTCGAACCATTATTTTAATATCGGAATAATATGTTTTTATCAGGAAATGCGAACAATTTATTTTCTGATGTTTACTAATGATTAAATTTAAAAACGAGAAGATATATCGTTTTTCCTGAAAAACAACGCCGCACGCGAACCGACACTACAGTACCTATGGTAAAAGTCAAATAAATATTTTTATGAGTTAGATATAATATTTTTACATCACTTTTATAAATACACACTCAAAACGTATATTACACGTTTTCCTAAAAACATCAAACCGGGACACCGCGACACACATTTAAGCTCAAACGGGACACGAAATACACCATGAAAAATCAAAATATTTTTTTCCTAAAAATTTCTGTTTTTGCCGGCCCCATATGCCAGCTCATGGTCACATGTTTAGCTAAGTATGTGTGATGGGTAAAAGAATGCACTACCTTTTTCATTTTCTTGCTAATAACCAACTCTTACTATTACCCATTAGCTTTTAGGCCCAATTGAGATTCCTTATCTTCACTTCTTATAATCTGAACGAGACACACATGCATATATTGAGTTCCTTACAAATTTTGCAAGAACAAAGAGAATAAACAAGAGTTAGTGTTTTTGGAAGTAATCTTGGGTTGATTAACAATTTTGGAAACTAAGTGTTTTACGTTTTGGTACTTGGGTTATAAAATTGTTCTTGCCTTCTTGGTTTCTTCTACTCAATCCACAAATATCCCACTGTAAGGATTCCANGAAAAACGACACCGCACGCGTACCGACACCCAGTTAATTATGGCAAAAGTCAAATAAATATTTTTATGAATCCGAAATAATATTTGTATATCACTTTTATGAAAACACACTCAAAACTGTATATTATACGTTTTACTAAAAGTATCAAATCGGGACACCGCGACTCACATTTAAGCTCAAACGGGACAAGAAATACACCATGAAAAATCAAAATAATTTTTTCCCTAAAAATTTCTGTTTTTGCCGCCCCCATATGCCAGCTCATGGTCACATGTTTAGCTAAGTATGTGTGATGGGTAAAAGAATGCACTACCATTTTCATTTTCTTGCTAATAACCAACTCTTACTATTACCCATTAGCTTTTAGGCCCAATTGAGATTCCTTATCTTCACTTCTTATAATCTGAACGAGACACACATGCATATATTGAGTTCCTTACAAATTTTGCAAGAACAAAGAGAATAAACAAGAGTTAGTGTTTTTGGAAGTAATCTTGGGTTGATTAACAATTTTGGAAACTAAGTGTTTTACGTTTTGGTACGTGGGTTATAAAATTGTTCTTGCCTTCTTGGTTTCTTCTACTCGATCCACAAATATCCCACTGTAAGGATTCCAAGTTCCTTAATTTTGTATTTCTCTTGTTTTACTTATATGTTAAACATTTTAATATCTAATAATATGTAACTATCTTTAACTTCTAAAAATTAAAATGTGCTTCTTGAAGTTTATATTACTCGACATACTTACATACATATTTATAGTTGTGTTCTTTTTTTTAGCTTGTGTGGTAATACCTTGTTGAGTTTAACACTTATAAGCACACTAAAAATAAACTAATGCCGATTTACTTATAAATCGACACATACATATATATATATATATATATATATATATTATATATATATATATATATATATATATATATATATATATATATATATATATATATATATATATATATATATATATATATATATATATATATATATATATTATATATATATATATATATATATATATATATATATATATATATATATATATATATATATATATATATATGTATATATATATGTATATATATATGTATATATATATATATATATATATATATATATATATATATATATATATATATAATTATTTGGAGTTTTTGGACTAAAAAGAACCATGAGAAAGTATAGATCTAAAGAAAACATAAGTGTTGGCTATTTTTGGAAAAGTGCTTATTTCGGAAACTTACAACGTATTTTGGTAAAACATATGCTTATTTAAACGTATATGCTAATTAGTTATAAATCTCATTTCGATTTGAAACTGGTATTTGTCGAAGTGCTCATTTTGTGCCTATTTGGTTTTCTTTAAAAACTCAAGTGTTTATTTAATTGTTAAAAACACTACTAAACTTAAAGAACTTATTTGGTATCGTCGAAAACGAATCCGAAACACAAACACATACAAACTGTTATATACCTATAAATAAGTCACAGTCCAAATGACCTTTCTATACAAACTGTGGGAGAGAACAAGCAAAAAAGTGGAGCTAGTCCACTGGTTGGGGCGTTGGGGGTACGAGCGAGAGGTCTGGGGTTCAATCCTTGTACCTGACCTTTTTATTATTTATTTGATTTTGGACTTCTAAACTTTTGGTACTTGACTATTTGAAGATTAAATAATAGCTTTTTATAATAAAATCTATACCAAGTCCCTTTATTTAGTTATACTATTTTGCAAATTAGATTTTGACAAGGAATATTTTGCGGCACTAAATTTATAGTGGAAAATTAATATTTACGAACGGGTCATGCCTGACTTTCATCAAATTCTATACTTAGTATAATTTTTAGTAAACGAATATGAATAGCCAAGAATTCAAATAGTTAATAGGAAAGATTCTAAGAGTTTATGATTAGTAAACCCGACCAGAAGGCGAAAACTAAATAATATGAAATTATTTATAACGCATAAATATTTATTATTATTTTACTTTACAATGTGAACACCTTACCAGTGCATACTTTTATATACTTATATGCTCGTACACTTTTCCAAGAGCAAATACTTACAAACACTTTGAATTGATTAAACATAAACTCTGCCACACAAGCAACATTAAACAGAACCACTTGAGAACACTTAAACTTATTAAACACTTCGAGTCGTGAACGAAATTGTAAACTAAAACTTGCCGTACTATTCTAGGTCGCGTGTCGGTGCCGCACACTATCACTACTTGACTTTTATCAGACTGCTTTATTGAGGTGAGTTCATAACCCCTACTTTTACTTGTTTTATAACTGTTTTAGGGGGGAATACATGCTCGTTTTAAATCAAACTCATTACTTGTTTATGATTAAACACATTACTTGTTCCTACTTGAAAGCATGATTTATTTACTTATTGCACATTGAATTACCTTATTTTGGACACAAGTTTAAATCATATATGTGACTTTATAGCCCCACTCTTTACTTATACTTGTTTACAAACTATGGGGTGAGAAGCATGCGAACGTTTCCTGGACCACTATACTGTTGTTATTTTCCTAAAACTATTGCGCAGTTAGCCTAAGCCCCTGAACCCACTGTTTTGCCCACCTTCATGAGCCGTTAATTCCTGTTGGGAAGCGCGATTGATATAGATAGATCTATTGGGGGTGACTCCCCCCGCTCGGTTGGCCAGACGGGTCAATGCGGGTGTATACCAAGTCGGATTACGAGTGTATTGGGTTAAACACTCGCTATGGGCCCCTACTATTATTATGTGCTACATAGTAGCGCACTGAACTGTCTAGCTTCGGTTGCATGAACTTAGTGCTAGCGCAACAAACTGTTATTTTGTGTGACATTATATTCGTTGTAATGATCACATACTCTGCCTATGGTCCAACTAAATGCTTAATACTTATGGTCTACTTTGATGATACTTTTCATGACGCCGTGAGTAAAGCAGTAGTCACTAAAACTGAACTTGATTGTATGTGAAATGTTATTCACACTCGAAAACCTTGTGGTCCACATTACTACATTTACTTGAAAGTAAACTATATTTTCATGACATTGTGAGTAACACAATGGTCACGAAACTTTCAATTGAACTCACATTACTTTTACTCTACCTTGTTATTTATACAAACCTATGAACTCACCAGCGTAAGCTGACCTTTTAGCATGTATTTTCAGGTTTAAAGCGATAGCTTACTATTGGAGGCGTTGGCAGGGCAAGGCATGGTCATAGATGACTCTGATATAATTGGGACCGCTTTATTTATTCTATGGGCCTATTTTCCGCACTATTGTTGAACGATGTAAATTGAATATTTTGTTAAAGAAAATTTTTCTAAATGGTTGAGATAAAATTGTTCTTTGTACTTTGTGTTGTGATACCAATTTAGTAGCACCCCAGGGACCCGACTGCTTCCGCTGATCCATTTTTGGGGGTGTTACACTACATCATTCTTAGCTATGTTCTTCGAGTCTGATTTCTTTTCTCCAAAGTTTACATCTTCCTGACCAACACTCTCTCTTCTATTCTTGTTTTTATCAGCTAAATATTCTCCATTATCATCTTTGGCGTCTCTTGGTGTATACCCTGGAGGGTATTTTAAAGACTAGTCTGAATTAGGATCCTTGTTGTCTACTTGTCGCTTTTTTTGAGTAAATCATAAAGGTTGAAAGGGTCCTCAGATTGCATAACTTTTTGCCCAACTGAATCTTCTTCACTATTATGTTTATATTGTTCCTCCTCAAATTTAGTCTCAGGAACCGCATCCACGTCACTATCTCCTTCCAAATCTTCTACATTATTTGAATCTCCTGCATTTGGTTCAACTTCTGAATCAACATCCGAATCACTCTCCTCCTCATAGCCTTCCACAAAGTTTGGAACCCAACCAGGTACTTCTTTAGCCCTCACCCAGACCACCTTTCCTCGGTATATAGTTTTGAAGGACTCAAAGACATTTGTCGTAATTTTGGTGTTGATGCAAATTCTTTTACTATGGAAATACTTATCCTCCTGATCATCCACATCAAGTAAAACACCCCATTTGGAGGCAATACGATTAAATGTATTTTCAGACCACATCTTAATTGGAATACCCTCAATCTCCACCCAAATTACCCTTTCATCAGTTGTAAAATCACATGACGCTTGTTGAATCTGAGAAAACCAGGTACCCATAACCGTATTGATCTGAAAACTATTCTTAGCCTCTTCTGATTGAAACTCCATCATGACCCAATACCCTCCCATATATTTAATCTTAATGTTACAGAATCCTTCATTTACCAAGACCACTTTCAAATTTGATAAAGAAGTGAAATCTTTTACCTTACCAAACAAACACAGAGAATAATCTTTAAGATTCAAACACGAATCATCAAGCACCAAAGCTGGAGTGGAAACCATATCCTCCTTCGAATATTGAGAACCTTTTACAACATTCACATATGAATTGGAAGTACTCTTAACCACATTATTATTATGAGCATCTCCTAAATTACCCCTTTTCACACCATTATCGTTATGAGAGTTACTATGTTTATTCAATGGCCCCCTTTGAAACCTAGGTAAATTAGCATGAAGTTTGTGACTTCCAACCCACACCGTACAAAGGTTATTCACTAACCGCTCCACATCAAAGACCTTGATAAAACGTACAAAACCAAACCTTTTACCTGCTTTCGATCTTCTATTGGGAATATATGCATCAACAACCTGCCCATATTGCTTACATGTATGCCACAGGTCCTTAGCGCACATCTGATCAGGAAAGTTAGTGACAAACACTGATGTGGAGATCTTCTTGACCTCATCTTCCTTAGAATTAAATATAAATAATTTTTAATTTATAAAAAAATCTTAAACGGGTTGGCGGGTCGACCCGTTTATTTTATTCCCAACCCGAACCTGACCTGTTTAATAAACGGGTTAGATATGTCGACCCAAACCTGACCCGAAATCTATTTAGCTCAACCCGAACCTGTTAATTTTCGTGTCGATTTCAGGTCGGGTTTCGTGTCGGGTCAGAAATTGCCACCCCTAGTTCAAACCTCGCTGATTTATCAGCCAAAAGGTCAAAAACCATGATTACCAAAAAAAATACCAAAAAAAAAATAATGTTCAAAATACATCATTATTCATTGATGATCTATGTATTTACCACTCCAAGAGTCCAACCATATTTGGCGAAATACATACATTAAATATATAAATCATCACCAAACCGTGGTAAGGTCATTGATTTCCTCACAAGAGGTCAAAGGTTCAAAACTCACTATATGGATATTTGGGGGTGGCCATGGAATGGTCGAAAACGGTCCTGGGGTTTCTAAGGCTCTTCTACACGAGTAACACTTCCTTAGGTAATTTATGTCCTATGGAACCAACATAACACACAAAGACAAGAGCATATGATATTTCACTAGTAATTTGCACCCGACTATTAAGGAAATATTGTACTTGATTTGAATATAGATCAACAATAGTAATAAAATTAATTTTAACAAGCACAATAATAATGTCAAGACATAAATAAGTTTAAGAAGTAAATATAAGAATGTGCAATGAAAGAAAATGTAGATTTTGTCATTGTGTGTGGGTTATTTAGTCATTTAGAAAAACTAGAATTACAATGATTAGTTGGTATACTTTTTAACAGTAAAACATTTGCAGCTAAAACCCTTGTCATCGTTCTCAAAACAATTTGATGATACTATTTGATGATACTATTTAATATGGATTTGTGATCGATGTTGCTGTTTGACGTGGAAGTTAGGGTTTCTAATAATTTAAAAAATCTATCAGCCACCATAAACAAAACCAAAAAAACCGCTTTAATTAAAATCGTAAGATCATGTAATATACCTTTCCATTATTAACACTATAAAACGAAATCGATCGATTTATTAATGAACTACGAGGGTCCAAAAAGAGGGTTCTACACTGTTTATACAGTGTTCTTCGGTTGTTTGTTGACTACCGTTAGCTATTATTGAATGCAAAAAACTATGTAATGTATCATGGAAACCCCACTTTTCACTATAAGGATGATTAAGCATCAAGTTGAAGGTAATCAACATGCTTAAACGCAGCTGCAACTAATCGCTTTCATCTAAGACTCTATTTTCGGTATATCGGTTGAAAAGGCTAATTTATGTCAACTACTATATTCTCGATTTTCGTCATACCTTTTACACCATCTGCAAAACCAAAAACCGCGAGAAACAGTTATAATAACAGAAAAGCAAAATTACTAATATAAAAAATCTACTAATTATAATTATTTATCAAGTATTAAAAAACTTTATCTGATAACTAAAATCATACAATAATTATTATACATAAACAAAATCACTACAGCTAAACAGAAAAAAATATATTTATTTAATTCAGAAAATACTAATAATTAATTAAAAATAGTATTTTAAAATTAAATTAAATTTATTTCATACAATTTACATAAAAAAAATCAGCAAATCACTACAGCTATACACAAAAATCAAAATCCTTAATAAAAAATAACCAGTTAATTTTATAACTTTAAAAACAAATTAAACTAATTGCTAATTTTAAAAAAATATATATATTTAATTCATAAAATACTAATAATTAATCAAAAACAGTTTTTTTTTACACTTCAACTAATAACAGAATTTGATTCATACAAATTTAAATCCATAATTAAAAAAAAAAAAAAAAAAAAAAAAAAAAAAAAAAAAAAATCAAAACTTGAATAAAGTTAAACTAATTGCTAATTAAATTAAACACAATCACTAATTCACTATAATTAAACACTAAAAAATCATAATCGTAATATATAAACACATTAATCACCATTTTTTTTAAAAGATTAAAATTAAACAAACAAAAAACAATAAAAAAATATAATGTAAATATAAATTGAACCTGTAAACAGTAATTATATAAACTTGATCTATAAATTGGGGGAAAACATAAAATTAAGCTCACCATTATTAATTAAGATCTTAAAGGATTAAAATTTGTAACAATGTAATAGCTAACAAATTTATAAAAAGTTTTTTTGATTATAATTTATAAAAAAAAGAGAGATGATTGAATGGTGGTGTTTGGGTATATAAACAAAACAAACCAAATCCGCATAAGAAGCGAAGGAGATGAACCCAAAGAAATTTTTTTATTATTTATTTAATATTATTATTTTGTATAGAATGTTGCAATTTGCCTACCTCAAGTTTAGGTTTGTGGTTAAAGATTCACCTTTTGTTTTATAAATGTGATAAGTTTTGCGAGGTGGCAAAATGGGCAGGCCGGGCGGGCACGAGCCACTGGCCGAACGGGCTCATATTATATGAATCTTTTAAGAAAATACCCAAAACGACGAAACAAATTCTTTAAACACACCTCATTTATATTTAAAAAATTGAATGTATTATATCGATATGTTTAAAAATACAATTGTAATATTCTCCAATTGAGAGAAAATATGTGTCCATTAGTGCCCATTTAACTTTTTCAATAGGCTATAAATGCTTATTTCACAACAAATAAGGCTATATGTGCTCAAATCTTTTACAAATTAGCATATTTTTTTTTTTTAGTTTTGAACACAAATTGCCACCTCTAGTTTTGCCTTTAAGCTGGGACAACATCATCTGGATTATGGATTACGGGTTGTCAGATGAATGATGAACGAGTTATTTGGGTTTGAAAACTACTAATTTGCTGGAGATGAGATTGATATTAGATCATCTTTGCTGGATGATAAAGCCAGTGTTCGTGTTTATTCAGGTGGGCTTTCGATAGCTGTAATACGAGAACTTTTTTGTTTGAGTTCGGGTTTTTAAGATATTGATATATTGTTATTAAAGTTAAGCTTAAAAAATTGATTGTTAAGTTATTTTGATACAATACATATATCTTTTATATTATGTTAGCTTTATCTGAAAAAATTATATGTGAATTAGGTTGCTTGAATAAAGTTAGATAATATTTCGTGGTAAATGTTATTTAGGTCTTGAGAATAAGTGGCTTTTTAAATGACATACATTGTTTATGTTCTTTATTTACTTTTTCATCCAACTTTAGTTACTAAACTTGGTATCGTCGAATTATCGCATGAGTCTTTCAATGTAAATGCATATGTTTTTGTTAGTTTTGACTGCGAGAGTAAATGAGCTTTAAAATCGAGCAACTATGTTTTTTTTTTTTATCTCAAGCTAACTTTTGTATTTTCAACATGCGAGAATAGATAATAATAATTAAATTACATTATAACATAATAGTAATTTGTTTATATGAATGCTTCGATTATAATAGCTAATATTAATCTAACATATTTTTAATTTGTTTTATGTATTTTAATAAGTAAGTGGATAAGTGCAAAATGAAAGCACATAGATGGTAATTCAAAACTCATTTACTTCTAAACCTAAAGCATATTTATGCCACGGTATTCTTTTACTCTTCATGGTCAAAGTTCTAAAAAGTAAAAACAATGAGTTGTGCAATAAAAGTGCTAGACACGAAATATGAGGATCAACTTTTACAATCAACTCAAAGTTCAGGGTTCCGAGTAATATTCTGGATACATATTAAATTCGTAATTATTTTATAACATTTAAAATGAGATATTAAAGTATTAGGAGTAGAATATTTTAAAAACAAGAAAAATGTGATTGGCTCTGAGGAAAAGTATACAACACATATTCATCATGGAATTACCAAATTGCCCTTCTACTAATGATATATTTACGTATGAACGGTTTCAAGAGTATGGCAAAAGCTAACGCGTTGGCTAAAATACATCCAGAAGATCACGAAAATAAAAACGCACACAAGCAAACTTTCTGCACACCGTGCCACACACAAACAGTAAATTGTGCTAAAAGATGTATGAGTGCCTTCACGTAAATGTACTTTTTCTTATAAATTTGGGTTAAAGTTGTGATAATAATATTAGATATCTTATGTTTGTTCATTTTTGAATAAGGTATTTTGACCATTAAATGTCGGTGTTACGAAATTTTTATTGGAATAAATCAAGAAAAACACTTGGAATCTACACACAAAAGTGAAACAAAGAGGAATTGTGTGAATTTATGTATGTTCAAATGAGATTATAAATCTATCAGCTCAAACAAGTGTGCATTTCACACTTTCTTAACTCTCATAGGTATCTAGTAAATTGCAATTACCTAAAATAGTTGATAACACTAAATCACCAACACTTTCGCACTAAAATAGTACAACATAAAATACTTTTTTTAACTTTTGATTCATACTCTAACATAGCAATGTTAAAAACCACTCGAGCCTAATGGCAAAAGAGCTTGAGGCTATCACGCTAAGACTTAAGGGGTCTCAAATTCAATTCGTGTTGGATGCAAACAACCCTGAAATATGGTCACGACAATCTTCTGAAAAATAAAGGACTTTACTTGATTTGAGTTTGTGTGACGGTGGGTTCAAACCTCGCTGATTTATCAGCCAAAAGGTAAGAAACCATGATTACCAAAAAAAATAACAAAAAAAAAATAATAATAATGTTCAAAATACATCATTATTCATTGATGATCTATGTATTTACCACTCCAAGAGTCCAACCATATTTGGCGAAATACATACATTAAATATATAAATCATCACCAAACCGTGGTAAGGTCATTGATTTCCTCACAAGAGGTCAAGGGTTCAAAACTCACTAGATGGATATTTGGGGGTGGCCATGGAATGGTCGAAAACGGTCCTGGGGTTTCTAAGGCTCTTCTACACGAGTAACACTTCCTTAGGTAATTTATGTCCTATGGAACCAACATAACACACAAAGACAAGAGCATATGATATTTCATTAGTAATTTGCACCCGACTATTAAGGAAATATTGTACTTGATTTGAATATAGATCAACAATAGTAATAAAATTAATTTTAACAAGCACAATAATAATGTCAAGACATAAATAAGTTTAAGAAGTAAAGATAAGAATGTGCAATGAAAGAAAATGTAGATTTTGTCATTGTGTGTGGGTTATTTAGTCATTTAGAAAACTAAAATTACAATGATTAGTTGGTATACTTTTTAACAGTAAAACATTTGCAGCTAAAACCCTTGTCATCGTTCTCAAAACAATTTGATGATACTATTTGATGATACTATTTAATATGGATTTGTGATCGATGTTGCTGTTTGACGTGGAAGTTAGGGTTTCTTTCAAACCTTAGAATCTGTTTTCGTGATTATTTTAGACCAGGTTGAATTGTTCTTTCTGTTTGGATTTGGTCTATAATACGAATGGTGGTTGATGGCAAGTACAAGTCTTTCAAGAAACAAGTATGGTTCTGATTTGTTTGGTCATACGTGGTGCTTGGGACTTTGTGGATTGTTTTTGAGTTGTTGGGGATGTTTTTACCTTTTGGCTTCTTTGTGTATGTTCATCTCCTGGTTATCACACATGTGCTCTTATTCTGATTCTTTTGAAGCATGGTTTGTGGGACTATGAAGATGATTATGGAAGTTTGGACTACTATGACGATTTGAAGATTCAAGAGTCTACTTGATTTGCACTTATTTTTCTCTTATAGTCGTTGTAGTTTAATGTTCAATTATTAGTTATAAGTGTGGCTTGTCACCCTTATATTGTAAGTTATAGGAATGATGTTTCTTTCCTATAGGAGAGTCTGTAAGTGTTTTAAGGGACTGAGATGAGGGAGTCACCCTCATCCTTTGTACTTCAATGTTTTTGGTGTAATATATTTTAGCAGGGTGAAACATCCCTTTTACCCAAAAAAACATTTGCAGCTAATGAAACCCGAATTCAAATGTAGGTATCGGGTTTTTCATTTGCCATAAAACCTTTACATATTACAGTATATCTTTTTGTGATTAGTTTTGTTAGTAAATTTTCAAAGAATAATGACATGTGTCAAATTCACTTTCTCACTAGGATTAGTATATGTGAGTAAGGGGCTTAGGTGTCGAGTTGCTTGGTAGCTTGAGCGTAGTCCTTTTTAGCCTGTTAGAGTTGTAGGTTTTTTGCTTGTTTCCCTTAGTTGGCATTATGGCTCTTATATATGTTTTTATTTTTTATTTTATTTTTACTCTTGTATGTTATTTGCGTTTTAATGCTTTTTTATTGTTTTATGTGTTTTGATTTATTTCTTTATACGTTGCGTATGTGAAGTTTGATCTTATGTGCGCCTTGCGCTTTTTTCCTTTTTGGCCTACATGTTCCCTTGCTTTATTGTCTGTATACGTTTATGTCTTTGTTCGCTTGTATGTTTTTGATTTATGTTCTCGTTTATGTCATCGTCCATCTTTCCTCACACTTTGCTTGCGTGCGCGCGCACACTCACACACATACTTGCCGAAGGTATTTCTAGAAGCAGTCCTTTTACCCTCGGGTGAGGGTGTGACTCTCTAAATCTTAAATCTCCCATACCTTGCTTCGGCGGGATTGGGTGTTGTTGTTGTTGTGTACTTATCTTCAATTCTACCAATCATTCAAGATGTCGTCTTCATATTCTTTGGCCTGTTATAGAAAAGTATGCTACACTTACATAAATTATACAAAACAAATTTCAGAAAATTAAGTTGACTATGTGTGATTAAGTTAATCAAAGAAAAGAGAGAGAGAGAAACTAAAGCAAAAAAACGAATCAAAACATGGACAAGTCATTTTATGAAACTTTCTTTATAAACTTTTTGTGGACATAGTGTTTCTTTTATCAGATTCATGTTATAGGTCTAAGGGTGTGTTTGCTTTGCAATTCGGAATCACAATAGGTATGGTTTTGATAATAGGGTGGAATGGAATTAAGTAAACCAATTCCATTATTTGTGTTTGGTATGAAGTTTACGTTATGGGTATCTCATTAGTGTGGAACCACATTATTAAAATTTTATTGTAGGATAAAAATAAGATACTTAATATATAAAATATGGTCTCAGATATAAATACCACTCGAACCACCCTCTCCACCCATAAATGCGGTTATGGGTTTCGAACGCACTTTTTGATTCCATATCCACTAACCAAACAACAACAATGGATACCAAACTAAAAGGTGTATGCAATTGTGATGAAACCTTTAACTATGTTATTGAACAAATGAGGTTTATTTGGACAAGTGAAACACAAACAACATTTGAGGTTTTGAAACAATTTATAGTCAGTGCTCTAGTGCAAGGGTGGGAATAGGAGCAATTTTACTTCAAGAATGTCACCCAATAGCCTTCTTAAGCAAAACTCTATATGTCAAACACCAATTGATGTCCACATATGAGAAAGAATTCCTAGCAGTGGTGCAAGCTTTGGAAAAGTGGAAGGGGTATTTGTTAGACACATATTTCAAAATAAAATAGACCATTCAATTTGAAATACCTTTTGGATCATAGAATTACTACCTTAGCTCAACTAAAATGGTTACTGATGAGGTGGTTTCTAAGGGACTGAGATGAGGGAGTCACCCTCATCCTTTGTACTTCAATGTTTTTGGTGTAATATATTTTAGCAGGGTGAAACATCCCTTTTACCCAAAAAAACATTTGCAGCTAATGAAACCCGAATTCAAATGTAGGTATCGGGTTTTTCATTTGCCATAAAACCTTTACATGTTACAGTATATCTTTTTGTGATTAGTTTTGTTAGTAAATTTTCAAAGAATAATGTGTCAAATTCACGTTCTCACTAGGATTAGTATATGTGAGTAAGGGGCTTAGGTGTCGAGTTGCTTGGTAGCTTGAGCGTACCTTTTTAGCGTGTTAGAGTTGTAGGTTTTTTGCTTGTTTCCCTTAGTTGGCATTATGGCTCTTATATATGTTTTTATTTTTTATTTTATTTTTACTCTTGTATGTTATTTGCGTTTTAATGCTTTTTTATTGTTTTATATGTTTTGATTTATTTCTTTATACGTTGCGTATGTGGATTTTGATCTTATGTGCGCCTTGCGCTTTTTTCCTTTTTGGCCTACATGTTCCCTTGCTTTCTTGTCTGTTTGCGTTTATGTCTTTGTTCGTTTGTATGTTTTTGCTTTATGTTCTCGTTTATGTCATCGTCCATCTTTCCTCACACTTTGCTTGCGTGCGCGCGCACACTCACACACATACTTGCCGAAGGTATTTCTAGAAGCAGTCCTTTTACCCTCGGGTGAGGGTGTGACTGTCTAAATCTTACATCTCCCATACCTTGCTTCGGCGGGATTGGGTGTTGTTGTTGTTGTGTACTTATCTTCAATTCTACCAATTATTCAAGATGTCGTCTTCATATTCTTTGGCCTGTTATAGACAAGTATGCTACACTTACATAAATTATACAAAACAAATTTCACAAAATTAAGTTGACTATGTGTGATTGAGTTAATCAAAGAAAAGAGAGAGAGAGAGAGAGAAACTAAAGCAAAAAAACGAATCAAAACATGGACAAGTCATTTTATGAAACTTTCTTTATAAAATTTTTGTGGACATAGTGTTTCTTTTATCAGATTCATTTTATAGGTCTAAGGGTGTGTTTGCTTTGCAATTCGGAATCACAATAGGTATGGTTTTGATAATAGGGTGGAATGGAATTAAGTAAACCAATTCCATTATTTGTGTTTGGTATGAAGTTTACGTTATGGGTATCTCATTAGTGTGGAACCACATTATTAAAATTTTATTGTAGGATAAAAATAAGATACTTAATACATAAATATGGTCTCAGATATAAATACCACTCGAACCACCCTCTCCACCCATAAATGCGGTTATGGGTTTCAAACGCACTTTTTGATTCCATATCCACTAACCAAACAACAACAATGGATACCAAACTAAAAGGTTTATGCAATTGTGATGAAACCTTTAACTATGTTATTGAACAAATGAGGTTTATTTGGACAAGTGAAACACAAACAACATTTGAGGTTTTGAAACAATTTATAGTCAGTGCTCTAATGCAAGGGTGGGAATAGGAGCAATTTTACTTCAAGAATGTCACCCAATAGCCTTCTTAAGCAAAACTCTATATGTCAAACACCAATTGATGTCCACATATGAGAAAGAATTCCTAGCAGTGGTGCAAGCTTTGGAAAAGTGGAAGGGGTATTTGTTAGACACATATTTCAAAATAAAATAGACCATTCAATTTGAAATACCTTTTGGATCATAGAATTACTACCTTAGCTCAACTAAAATGGTTACTGATGAGGTGTAATTTCATATGTTTTTAAAGAGTTATTTAGCCTCTAAGTTTGTATTTATGTGATAATTTATTGCCCTAAATCGTTTCAATTTGAGTTTTAGGTACTCAGGATGCAAATGCTTGCTTGTTTCGAGCTCGATTGGACGGAAAAACGAGGAAAAGGACAACATCAGGAAAACCATCACGAAAAGGCCTCGTGACAGCTTCACAGCCAGATCGCGACGCCATCATAGCCAGATCGTGATGCCGTCACCTGGGGGTGCTGACGCTACAGGCTCTGGAGACGACCTCAAGTTGACAGCGTCAAGACAAAAAATATGGAGGCTGACGGCGTCACAACCCCAATGTCACAAGCTAAGTATGGGAGATGTAAGATTTACTTATTTGCTTTTCTTTTCATTACCATGCTAGGCTAGATCACTTAGTATTTGCTTAGGATTGCATGAAACCTAGTTATTGATTGTTATGTTGTCATCTCTTATTTAATGGTATGTACGTTAGGAGTTGGAAAACTGTCTAGGAAAAGTTTGCTTAATTGTATGTGACTAAATACCCAAACTATTGCCTCAGAAATAAGGAAGACAAGACTCCTGAAGAATCTACAATGTTTGAGGCACTCCAAACTATTGCCTCAAAAGAATCTTGCAAGGAAGCCGCTGGCAAACACAAAAGACAAAGGAAGGATGATGATCCTGATGCCGCTATACTAGCTTGAACGTCCACTAAAACATGACTAGTTAATAACTTATGTCTTAGGTTAATTAATTTGAGGCGAGTATTTATTGCATAGTTAGTTATTGGGGGAGCTTGACAATCATATAGGCGTCGTTCACTTAGGCTAATCTATAGACGTGAGACTGAGCAAACCACAACCGGTAATAAGGAATAATCCACATTGCATTAGAGAAGGATGTGACAATTCGACAACATAATAGGATTTAACTAATAAGTAGTGAGATTCTAAGTAAATACGTTTTTCCTCTTATAATAAGTTCACCAATTTACTCCTTGTTATTAGTTTAATTTAGTTTAATTAGTAGTTAAAAACCTACCTCTTCTAATACCCGAGATTTTACTTACTTTATAATAAATATAAAATACCAAAAAAATAATCTTCCCTCAACCCTTAGGCTTATTTCGTCATACATTTCAAGCCTACCTCACTATTCTTTTAGATAAGGATCAATCCCCCGTGTCTTTTATATAGTACACTACAACGGTTAAGTACATTACCTACAAGGACTGTCCAACTTATTTGGTTTCGCAATTCCGCTATCAAGTGTTTAGCGCCGCTGTCGGGGTATAGGTTTCGATTTCTAGTTCATTAGGTCTACTCACTAGATTCCTATCAAGTAAGATTTTTCTTTTTATTTTATAGTTTTCTCGTGGCCTATCTTTTCTTTGTTTATTTTGTTCGTAAATCTTGCCATTTGCCATCATGGTGAATGATATTCCACTTAACCAACCCGACCCACAAAACCCACCAACCCAACCTTTTCATCAAAACCCACTAAACCCGCCTAGAGCCTGTACACTTGGTGAGTATTCCAGTCCTAGCCACGAAGGCTATCGAAACACTATTTAGCTTCACCAAGATGCCAATGTGTCTACCTTACGATCCGACACCATCCAGTTGGTGCACAATGGATGTGCATTCCATGGACTTTGTTTTGAAGATCCAAATCAACACCTTAAGGATTTTCTTAAAATATATGATTCCATTGACCTAACCGATGCGATTGCGTCTCTTCCAATTCTCTCTACGTGACCAAGCTAGCAATTGGCTTGAAGGTATACCCGCGGGATACATCTCAACTTGGGATGATCTTACTTCTCGTTTCCTTGCACAACTTTTCCCACCGGGGAGAACTACCAAGCTAAGGAATGACATTTTGATGTTCCAACAACATCAAGGTGAAACTCTTTACGATGCATAGACTCGTTTCAAGGACTTATTCCAAAAAGTCCCTCATCATGGCATTGATCTTTGGCTCCAAGTCTAAATATTTTATGAACATGTCAACTACTCCACAAAGCAAGCCATTTACCATGCTGCTGGTAGTAAGCTTCGTGACAAAAATGCGAAAGACTCGTGGGACATTATAGAGAACATTGCCCTCTATGACAACGAAAGTTGGAATGACCCTCTTGTACTTACAATTAAAATGGTAAATGCAATATCCTTGCCTTCCATTGTCTCTAGCAATCGTAGGATCATGAACCAGAAGATCAAGTGAAATTCTTGATGAGTTTCTACGAAGCTCCTAAACCTTCACATCAAGTGAACAAAATCGCATGAGGAATTGTGCTTCTAATACTTTTGTTGTGGGGTCACCGTTTTTAGTCACATCATTAGTACAAGCTTAAAAAACAAGTCTGGGGGATTTTACTTCATTCTCAAGTTCGTTACATCGGGTTGTCTTCATACGTGGTTACTATAGATAGCCGTCGGTTTTTATACGAGGGTTGGTAAAGAGTTAGACAAATTAAATGGTATTGTTAGTAGATTGAGTTTATCGACATCTTCTCACGGGCTGATATGATTTATGATATGATGATTCTAGTTAGTTCGTCATTTACACATTCTTATGCTGCTTTCGATACATCGTAACCATCAGGGGAGAGAAATGTGTACATCATGGGCTAATATGATATATGTAAGATAACTGGGATGCATTTAGTGAAATGATGATGTTGATACTTAGTTCCCCCCAAATGGACAATCTTGAAGAAGCTTCAGTCTATAGTCTGTTCTACACTTTTCGTTGCGTGTACAATATTCATATATTCATCAGAAGAATTCTTCGAATTCAGAGCATTCATCAGAAGAGTTGTCAGTTTAGGGGAGAGCACTAATTAGGGGAGACTAAAATGTAATATTTAAATCCCTAATTAGATTTGCTCATGCTGTTCTTCTACAAGTAGAAAGATGGCAGCTGAGAAATTCATGAAGCTGAAAAGAATAATGAAGTTTAAAGACTATGAAGACGTTCTCAGAGTTGCTCTACTTATGTTATGTATTTATATTTTGTTTGTAGGGAACGTTGTAAGCAATTCGCGTATAACATCACTTTGGAGAGAGATTGATAGCTTTAAAAGTGAACCCATATTCGAGAATTGAATTATTATATTATATTACTATACGCATAGATTAATAATATCAAACATGTAAAGTTGGTCACCTAGTTTCCTATATATACTCGTCACAACTAGGAGGGTGAAGCTCATTTTATAAGCCCAATAAGTGTCTGTATTGTATTCTTTTTTTTATAGTACGTAGTAATACACACATATTCCCTTTTATTTCACTAACTTTACTATGTCTTTCTTCTATTTCGAGCTTCCTGATGAGTGTGTAAATACTCATCATTTTTGTCCTATCTGAACTGCAAAAACATTTAAAAACACTCAGAAATGCCTCAAAATACAGAAAATATCCATGGATTGTGTTTTATATGTTTCAGGTGCAAAATGATTGAAAACAGATGAAAAACGAATAAAGTTTGCATAATTGGCAGTTTCAGTCCTCCAACTTTCAAAACTTGTCAAAATCAGTCCCTGAGCATTTATTTTGTAAGAAAAGTCAACCAAGGTCCTTGGAAAATCAAAATTTGTCATAATTAGTCCTTGGGTGAAAATTTTGATGAAATTACAATTTTAGTCCCTGAACTTTCAAGTTTTGGCAGAAATAGTCCTTGGTATTCAAAATTGGAGAACTAAAATTTATGGTCCTTGGGTTATTCAACTTGGCAAAAATTGGTCCTTGTAATAACTTTGGAAGATTTACACATCAGGCCCCTCAAGTTTTGGCTTATTACAATTTTGGTCCTTGTGATAATATCTACTAAAACCAAACGGACCTAATTACAAATAAACCCAAACCACCCCTTTTACTAATAACCTATGGTCAAACCCACAGGTCAAACCCACCCTTCTCCCCCAAACTGCTCCCTCCAAAACCACCTGCAAAACCACCTTCCCCCTCCACTTGCCCATCACATCCCACCACCTGCCCTACTTGTCACCTCCACCACCCCTACTCTGCAAGCCGTATCCCTTCCCCCTCACAAGTTATCAGAGACAAATTGCCACTAACACTTTTTCCCGCCAAAATACAATTAAGGGTCAAGATTACATCACAGGCATCCAAAGGTCAAAAATTATTGATGGGAAAGAGAGAGAAAACCACACTAGTCCTTATAAGTGAAGAAAAAGAAGAAGAAGGGTAGGAGTTAACTAGTAGTAGTTGTAAGCTTAGTGTAGTTGTATCGTTTTAATGTAATTTCTTTTTCAGTTGTTAAATTTAGCTAAAAATAATTGTAATCATTCTATTTAGTGTAAATTGAACTTTCTTTACCCTTAAATTCAAGTTTCCTTTTGTGAATTCATATTTGGCATTTTTGAGTGAAATTGACAATTTCACTTAATATTGTTAAATGTCGTTGTTTCATGTTCCTTTAAGCTCATTTTAGTTACCTATAATCTATTATAAGCTTTGAAAGCACTAAAACCAGTTTAGTTAAAAATACCAAAAATACTAAAAAATTAGTGAAAAATAAAAAAAAATCAGTTGTGAAGAAGATGAAAGCAAAGGAGCCTGTGGATTAAGGATTGCACTGGTTTAGAACTCTATGGGGAGTGAATAGGATGTGTTTTTAAGCCTTGGTACCTCTGTTCTTGCTCAGGACTCATTTGTAAGCTATTTTCTATATTTTAGCTTTTTACTGTTCTAATGCTTAAATAGTGCTTATCTCAGTCTTTTTGTGCTTATTTGGAGTTTGTTAGTCATAATGTTTGCTTAAAAGGCCATGCTTGTTTACTAGAATGCATTGTGCTCATTTTTCACATTTCCACTGTCATTTTAGCTTATTATAGATTAATGATGTTTTGTTGTTTTTGTTGGTATTTAAATGTTCAATTTAGTTTATTATGTCATGTCATCACCTTAGGAATCAGTGATATGGCCTAAATCAGTATACTCTTTTGAAAATCTCAATTCAGGCAATTATAAGGGGTGTTTGGTTTAAGATCATTCTCCGTATTCTAGTAGTTTTTTATGGTTGTTCTCAGTGTAGACAAGTCATATTAGGTTCTAGTAATGCATTTTAGTCTTAAAATTCAATAACCTTTTTAAGAAAAGTCAAAAATCCAATTTACTTTCACTTAGGAGTTCACTGATAGGTTTTTAAGATCCATAAACCTTCAAATCTTTGCATAAGTCTTTAAAATTGCTCATTCCAGTTTCCTTTTAGCTTAATATATCAATTTCAGTGAGCTAGGATAGATCAAAGTTCATAAAAGTCAAACTAGAGTTCTAAATCAAAAAGTCAAAAAAGTCCCAAACTGCAGAAAAAGTTTTTGAATTTTCATTTCTTCAATTTTCAACCAAATCTGATAAAATTCTGGGATAATGTACTCTTATATATTTTTTACTTAGTGGTATTTTTATTTTAATTTTTAGATTTTTTTTACAAGGGTAAATAGCCCTTTTTCGGTCGTTTTTTACTGCAGAAAAATTTTTTGATTTTTCATTTCTTCGTTTCTTGACCATTTGACCTAAAATTTGGTTTGTAGCTTATTTAGTAGATTATATAGTTACTTTTATTTTTATTTTAATTTTTAGATTTTTTTTTACAAGGACTTTAGCCCTTTTTCGGGCTGCAAAAGTCATAGACAGCAAACTACTAAAAGGAGTGTTTGGTTTAAGCTTGTTCTTTGAGTTGTGGCTTGTTTTTGTTTTTGTTTTCAGTTAAGGCATGTTACTTTAGGTTATATTAGGTCATTTAAGTCATAAAACCTTAGGTATTTCTTACAAAAGTCAAAATTTCATTTTATCTCAACTTTCTAGTTCACTGTTAGTTAATTGGATTCTATAATCTTGCATTTTAGTTCCTTAGTTGTTATATTTACTTAATTCAGTCTTTATTTAACTTTAAACAACATAAGTAATCATCTAGGGTCATTAGAAATCCATTTTAGTCAACCTTTCATCTAATACTCAAAAAGTCAAATACCATACTCAGTGAAATGGGACAACTTTCTAAATCACTTGTAGGATTTGATATTGTTTGGAAATGCATAATAATTGATGTTTTGTGTTAATTGGTTGCTTGCGTATCCAGAATAAAAAGAAAATCATACTTTGGAAATCATTTACTCACTTTAATTTGATCTCCAAGTAGCCTGTTTGAACATGCATGTGCCCTGCTCCACACACAATCACGTCTGACCCATTTTTCAATCTTCCATATCTTGCTCAGTTGTTGGCCAATTTCCTTGACTTTTGTTGATTTGGATACCCACCTAGGATGTTTTACTAGATTTGCTCTTTGTTTGCCCCTTAGTGCTTATTATCTTGCTTATTTTTTGCCTATAAACTACCCATTTTAGACTGCCGCTGATGATGCACCAGTACCAACATCTGAGCTTGTTTGATTTTCATTTCTGTTTGATCCTAGATTGTTAGTTGTTGTTTTTAAGTTTTTTGTGTTATTTGCTTGTGCTTAACTTCCGTTTTGCTCATGAGCTAGTGTTGGTTATTTGCTATATCTCAAAGACTCGCTTAAGCCTAAAAAACTCATAACTGTGTGATTTTTAAGCTTGCATAAGCTTGTTTAAAGCTTCTCAGAAAAAGTGGTTTCACAAAAGTTGGTTAAATTCGTTGGTTAAACATTTTTGCAAAAAGAAAAATTGAAAATAAAATGTTTTTGTAAAAAGCCAAGAGATGGGCTTGAACCTGAGACCTTTTGGCATCAGACAGACACAACACCACGCATCACAACCATCTCTGCCCTTGGGTCTTTTGCACTTATCCTTGCATGCTTAATCCTTTTAGCCTTGCTAGCCTAGTTCACTTATCAGCTTATTTTGCTTAAATTCTGCTTATTTCTCCACTGTACCCATACTTTTTATATTTTTCTTAAATCAGTTTTAACTTGTAGTATTTATTAAAAAAGTTTCAGATTTTTAGAATAGTTTTAATAATTATTAGAATTTAATTCGTGTTAATTAGTAATTAGTTCATAATAAATAGAATTTTATTAAAATTTTAATTTTCTTTTTTCTAAAAGTTTTCTTTTATCACTAGGATCTTAGAAAAGTAATTTTCATACTCGTAGGGTTAGTATAGCTCAAATTTCGCTTTTATTTTTGGTACGCTTACGTTATTTCTAATTTAAAAGTATGTTTTCAGTTTTTAATACGTTTTTAGATTATCTGATTCTACGTATTTGTTAATATTGCTTATCTTAGTCATTTTCATTTATATTTCCTTAAGTTTAATCACTCTTACCCATTTTCCATTCAATTTCACTCGATCACAATTTGTTTTCAAATACCATTCACACCTCGTCGGGACATAACGACCCGGGATAACACTGTATTCCTCGGAAGAACTGGCACAAGCTGTTTGACCATCTTGACCACATCCATGGTTAGTTTGCGTTGACCGTTTGGAGCCAGTCACTTCCCAACCACCCGAACTAGTGATCTTGATCCCTTGACGCAGTTAATAAACCATCAAATAGATTATATCGATACAAGTCCTCAATCTCTTATTGGGTAAGAGACAATAAGACAAGTCCCCACCTCTTAGTGAGTAAGATGACATATGTTTGACCGAATCTAACTCAAAAGAAAAGAAAAAAAAAATACAATGTGTGACCGTATCTGACTCGGTTAGAGGTAAGAGGCTAGTAATATACTTTCTAAAAAAACAAAAACACCCTTTAGTGGATTGTGTACTTAGCACATCATTATTTGAATGTTTATTGATGGGGAGTTGGGGACTTAATGCTAATTGGCATCTCAGTAACCTTTAAGTCTCATTTATTTTCATTTAAAGATACAATGTATGTATTAAATATCAAACTTCATTTTCTTAACATAAAGTATCAAATACTTTGTTTTATTGATCTTACACTCTTACTTTTGANTCTTTGCATGCTTAATCCTTTTAGCCTTGCTAGCCTAGTTCACTTATCAGCTTATTTTGCTTAAATTCTGCTTATTTCTCCACTGTACCCATACTTTTTATATTTTTCTTAAATCAGTTTTAACTTGTAGTATTTATTAAAAAAGTTTCAGATTTTTTAGAATAGTTTTAATAATTATTAGAATTTAATTCGTGTTAATTAGTAATTAGTTCATAATAAATAGAATTTTTATTAAAATTTTAATTTTCTTTTTTCTAAAAGTTTTCTTTTATCACTAGGATCTTAGAAAAGTAATTTTCATATTCGTAGGGTTAGTATAGCTCAAATTTCGCTTTTATTTTTGGTACGCTTACGTTATTTCTAATTTAAAAGTTTGTTTTCAGTTTTTAATACGTTTTTAGATTATCTGATTCTACGTATTTGTTAATATTGCTTATCTTAGTCATTTTCATTTATATTTCCTTAAGTTTAATCACTCTTACCCATTTTCCATTCAATTTCACTCGATCACAATTTGTTTTCAAATACCATTCACACCTCGTCGGGACATAACGACCCGGGATAACACTGTATTCCTCGGAAGAACTGGCACAAGCTGTTTGGCCATCTTGACCACATCCGTGGTTAGTTTGCGTTGACCGTTTGGAGCCAGTCACTTCCCCAACCACCCGAACTAGTGATCTTGATCCCTTGACGCAGTTAATAAACCATCAAATAGATTATATCGATACAAGTCCTCAATCTCTTATTGGGTAAGAGACAATAAGGGTGTGTTTCTTTTTTTGTTTGAATTAAGATGTTTATAAAGGGTGGTGGGTCACTCATCCCTTAGAAGCACTTAATGTGGAAAGAGTGATATTTTACACTCTAGTGGCATAGATGAATTAAGGGAATTAGTGGGCCCAAAATAAAAAAGAAATAATATTATATTGATGCTATAGTGATTAAGAGGATCTAACATAAAAAAAAACACACCCTAAGACAAGTCCCTACCTCTTAGTGAGTAAGATGACATATGTTTGACCGAATCTAACTCAAAAGAAAAGAAAAAAAAAAAAAAATACAATGTGTGACCGTATCTGACTCGGTTAGAGGTAAGAGGCTAGTAATATACTTTCTAAAAAAACAAAAACACCCTTTAGTGGATTGTGTACTTAGCACATCATTATTTGAATGTTTATTGATGGGGAGTTGGGGACTTAATGCTAATTGGCATCTCAGTAACCTTTAAGTCTCATTTATCTTATATACTAAAAGACTGAGTAGTCTTATAAATGCTAAGTGGTGATGATTAATGTGGGTTGAATTGAATGTAACATGTGTAAGACTCAACTTTGCCGAATTGAATATAAGAATATGAAGGGTGAGTCTTCTCATCAATTGTAACCGAATAGAATATTAAAGACGAGAAACCAAAGCGATCCTTTTAGTTATTACATCCTTTTACCTTTCCATGAGTTACAAACACATTATCAACTATATAATGTGTCTAAATCACAAACAGCAAACCACACCTTCCTCCCCACAAAATGTAATTGCAGATATGTTGCTTCCTCACAACCCAAAATGCCAAGTTTACTCTGTTTTTCCAAATCACTAGCATAGCAAAACTAATGACATTCTGTTTTTTGTTGAACCTGAGATACAGAAAATGAGAGATAAAAAAAAAGCTCCAAGCATTCATATTATTCCACCGCTGTCAAAATTTTGGTTGGTATAGGATCTCAGCTCAATTCCTTCGTGCTATTCAAAGAAAAATCAAGACCTTCAAAGGTCAAGCAAACGAAAGAAAACAGTCATCATAGATCGTGAAAATATAAAGAAAGAAGTATAACATAGTGTTACTTTCTTTCTTTGTTTCGTTCAAACTCACTCAAACAAATCGAAACAAACATGACAAACCCACCTGAGACCCTCCAAAGGATCATGTAGTTGTGGTCGTTGTGGTTGTGGTCTTCGAAACCTAATGGATTTGCGTTTGTGTAATACGATTATGATTTGTATTGATGAAAACTGAGATTGAGATGAGTGATTGATCGGTTTGATGCGCAACTTTGGTAGGTGAGAGGAAAAGGATGTGTGGTAGGCGGAGTTTACTACGTATGTGTATGTGTCTACTAGGGTTTGGTCAAACAAAAGAAATGTGTGTTATAAGTATAACTGGGTATTTGATTTGATTGACCGGGCTCTAACCTCTAAGCAAGCGTGAAATATGGCCCGTTCTTAGAGAGGTTGAGGGATACACATTTTAAAACAATGTATAATGGATTTACGTAACATATGGCCTACCATTATTACACATGATTTGCGTATTTAATAGTTGAAACATTGATTAATGCGTAACCGTATTTTACAATTTACGTATTTAATTATATGTTGCATATTAATGTGATTATATTTGTGATTTAAGATGTCTACTAATGGATTTGCAAACGGTCAATAACATGATTGGACCTTTTTAAATGTGCAAAGTGGTTTTACGTCAAACCGATTAATTACTGATTTGCTATCGATAAATTAATTAGTTACATCTCTTTTAAATTTCAATTTGCATTGTCCGGAAAATTTTCCGGCGGTATACCATTACTAAGCCTAACTTATACCTTGATTCAACTTCTGTTATATATTGTGTTGGTTTGGTATTAAGCCTAATGCTTTTCGATGAGAATCCAGGCAATATGGTGAGTCCTAATGTCTTATGGAAATGCTATATATGCTATATAGATTTAAATGATTTTAGTTTATACTTTTTATGAAACTTTAGCTCAATTTATATCGCTAATTAATGCCGTCTAACCGCAGGTATATACAATTTTTCTATAATAAAGTACAATGTATAATGGTATTTATCTAATATGTCACTCACTTCGGTCTTTTAAAAAATTATGTTTCCATCTTTTTTTCTACTATGAAATGTACTTATTTACTCTTTGTTTTAGGTTTTGTAAAATAATAGTGTTAGTGAAGTGCTGATTCAATGCCATATATTCTTGGAGCATATGATGTTGTAAGTTACATTGGTTGGTGCAAGCAACAAAGGCTTCTAGAGTAATAACGTCATGACTCGCATAAGTACTTCAAACTATGTGATTGTTACAACATTTCTTTGGTTCATCTTGACCTGACCCGTGTAGCATTGCCGTGAACGAGCGCGGCTAATTGAGCATTTATGTATGTAGAAGTGAATGATGCGAAACACTATATGGTTATTAATTGAATAACATTTAGTTAGTGCCTTATTGTTGACAAATAAAAACTTAATATTGTTGTTATGTTTGACATTTGATAATTTTATCACTATATCACTACATCTTAATATTGCTATCATGGTATGGATGGCCTGAGAAAACTTCTACCAAGCATCGACTCAATGCTCTCCGCGGCAACGTGCAACATTACACAATGAACAATTAGATACAACATGTGTGCATTGTACACGTCTTAATGGTAACATCACAACTTAGAAATTTATTGACCAACGAAATCTGTCAATGACCAAAAGTGATTACTGATGTCAGATTTGTTTATAATGGGCGAAGTATAAATGGGTTTTGGTTAGTTTGTTGTTTTGATATAGGAAAAATTAACCGTAATAGTTCTCTACTTTTACAAATTTCCTGATGTATATACAATAGTTAATGAGTACGCTGTAACCAAAAAGCTAATAAAAATGTATGATGGACAAAGAACTTGGAAAATCAAAATTATAATAATGCAATATAAAGACTTTTTCAACTTTCGATAGCTGAATTTGTTTGATTAAGTTTCGAAGTGGATCCATGTGTCCCCCCCTCCCTTTTTTTGTAGTTTAAGTTTCGTTGAAGTGAAACACTAATTGTTTTAGTTTCAATTCTATTTGTTTCGTTGAAGTGATGAAAAGTAAGAGTCGAAAAATTAGTAGAACATGCATGAGTCAATAACATGAAACTCAAGTGAAATAATGGTTTGTGCAACTGATGAGAAGGAATGATTGCAAAGGTGTGATACAATCACAACTTAGATATATAAAGACGAAAATAAGTGCCGAAGATTACGCTAGGAACACTTATATACAGCCCATGTGCAACGCACGGGTGTTCATGACTAGTTTTCATTTAAAGATACAATGTATGTATTAAATATCAAACTTCATTTTCTTAACATAAAGTATCAAATACTTTGTTTTATTGATCTTACACTCTTACTTTTGACATAGTATACCATTATTTGTTGATTTATACTTGGTACGTATATATATCGATCATGAATGTAGTTAAATTTACGGTACCCTTGAATAGATTTGTGCTCGCAGAGGGTTCTTCATGGTTACGGTGAAGTCGACCCTCTCGGAGAGATCAACACCATAACCATCAGTTTGGGTCCACTGGAAATACCATATCAAATTGGCAACAAAGTATTCCAAGTGAAGTAAAGCCAAATCAGAGGCAGGACACATTCTTCTTCCAACACCAAATGGCATCATCTTGATCCCTTTGTTTCCAGTTACATCAAACACATCAATAATATAACTAGAATCATCCGACAAGAATCTCTCTGGCTTGAACTCCATGGGATCATCCCAGACATTTGGATCCAAACCCATCTCAGCCACCATGAAATTGATGGTTGCTCCCTTTGGAATCATGTACCCTTGCACTTCTACATCCGTCATTACCTTATGCGGTACCATAAGATGACTCGGTGGGTGTCTCCTAAGCCCTTCCAAAACCACGGCTTTCAAGTATTTCATTTTCGCTAGATCATCTTCTTCTATAACCAATTCTAGCTCTGCTCCTGGCTGTGGCGGACGAGGTGGGGGCCCCACGACTGCAACAATTTCATCATAGAGTTTGCTCTGAATGTTAGAATTCTTTACAAGGTTGGCCATGATCCATTGCAGAGTAGTAGAGGTGGTGTCTGTGGCAGCGTTAAGAAACTCACCACACATGCTCACCATCTGTTTAGCCGTGAGGGTTTTATCACTTTTATTGTTAGCCTCTTCATCCGGAATCTTGAGACTCATCAATGTGTCAATGTAAGCAATATGCTCTTTTTCTAGTGATCGCCGTCCAGATTTGATAAGCGACATCAACTTTTGCTTTTGATCATTGCGCAATTTGTCATAGATTTTCGATGTGTTTCTAAACAATATCTTGAACAACCTTGGAAACACAATTTTTACATTTATCTTCCTGGTAATGGACCACGAAAGCAAACAACGTTGCACACTTGCGATGTCACTGATTTGACACTCATCAAGCTTCTCACCGAAGCACATAAATAGTGACAGGCTGAAAAAGGCAAAACGGATATGATCAAGTACTAAGATTCCCGCAGCCCCATTATCATGCTTCTGGAGATGACCAATTAGGCTACCAAGGACGCACTTGCGAGCCCATGCAAAGGACTTGGTGCAGGACGTGTGCAAAAATACAGAAGTAAGATTGCGACGAAGTGCCCGCCAGGTAGGGCCATAGGAGGCAGAAGTAATGGTTCTGAAACCAAAAACTCTTGGGCGGTCAGAGACGACAGCTCCATTCTTGATGAGGATTTGGTGAGCTAGAGAATGATCAGCGACAAATATGATAGGATGAGAACCGAAAGAAAGAGTAATGAGTGGTCCATACTTAGACTTAAGCTTTCTGAGGACGGGTTCAATCCCTAAGACAGAATTGGTTAGCAGTAGGATGTGGGAGGAAAGGAATGACGGCCCTGGTGGTAACTTCCTGCCGTCTCTACGGCCAAACAGAAAGAATCTTAAGATAATGCACAAGGAAACGAGAATAACGAACCAAGTATACATCATACAACAATGGACAATGGTAGCCGTGCATGTGGTGTTTGTCTTCCTATTATATACACTACTGTAATTCCCTAAAAATTAATGCATGTACCTAACTATATAAATGGGCATGGGCTCGCATAACTGTTGGAATAATGGCTCGGTTGTTGATATGTTGCGTATTTGCATATATAGATGGTTATATTATACTCTCAAAATATTGTGTTCTTCAATAAAAAATATCTGGTTTAGAAAAATCAAAAACATTATTGTTTTCTTTCTATTACTTTTTATAGAATGATAATATCAATTAAGGGTAATATAGTAATCTACACCAAATTTTCTTATCTATTTCTAGTAATAAACAATTAATTTAAGACATCTGAAAAATAAAACATTGACAATGATATTAGGACATCAAGTTAATATACAGCATATCAAGTCGAGCTTTATACCAATATAGGGGATCAGAAGTACTTAAGGGCAAGGACGGATCTATGACCCGACTACCTGTGGCACATGCCAGACATGAGTTGGCCAGGTGAAGTACTTTTGTTCTACAAAATCTTTTGGTTCAATAGTTACCAAAAAAAAACATTTTTTTGTTTACTTCTCTTAATGGTATTGTGGTAGTACTACAGAAAAATTGTCATCTAATGACACATAAAAAGAAACGACAAAAGAGTGTCACTAAAAGTAAAAAAGTGTCACCGGAAGTATAAAAGAAGTGTCACTAAATAATTTATTTGCTTCTCCCACACAGTTATAAAAAAAATGTAGGTAGAAGTACAATAATTAAAACTCTATTTACACCTACACAAAAAAAATGTGAGTACATAGTTTTTGCATTTTGTGACACATTTTGTTTATATTCTTAAAATTTTAACCTTTTGCCCATACTTTTTAAAAGGTGTCACTAAAAAATTAGATTTAATGACACTTTTTTGTGTCATTACAACCTCTGTCACTAAAAGTCTATTTTTTTAGTGTAGAGTTTACTAATTTTCAAAAGGAGAATGACTCATTTTTATGGATATTACTAAATGTTATCTGCATCATATAGTAAGATACTTTAAAGCATCTAAAATATCTTCGGCAATTCAACATTTTAAATTGGGAAAATGATAAAAAAATACATTGAACTTGACACCTTTTACCATTGTATGTTGCCAACTATTTTTTTTCTCATTGTAACACAAAACTTGACATTTTTTGCTATTGTATGTACTAAGTGTCGCATCGTTAGTCCTTTACACTAACGGTCGTTAGTAAATAACTTAAAATTCCGTTTTCTTCCGATTTTACACGTTTTCATCCGTTTTCTTACGTTTTTGTCCGATTTTACACGTTTTCTTCCGTTTTTTAACGTTTACGCCTGTTTTTTACGTTTTCACCATGTTTTTTTACATTTTTGCATGTTTTTTTACGTTTTCGCTCATTTTTTTACGTTTTCGTCCGTTTTTTTACGTTTTCGCCCATTTTTTACGTTCTCGTCCGTTTTTTTACGTTTACACCCGTTTTTTTACCTTTTACCGTTTTTACGTTTTACCGGTTTTTATTCCGGTTTTTTAGCGTTTTCGCATGTTTTCTAACGTTTCTCATTTTTTTATCTTTACGCCCTTTACGTTTTATCGCCGGTTACGTTTTCGTCCTTTTACGTTACGCCTTGTTTTTACTTACGCCCGTTTTTTAAGTTCACCGTTTTTTGTTACCTGTGCATTTTTACGTTTTCGCCCCATTTTAACATTTTCTGTCCGTTTTTACGTTCGTCCGTGTTTTTAGTTTACGCCTGTGTTTATGTTTTCACACGGTTTTTCGTTTTTCGCCCTTTTTTACTTTTCGCTGCTTTTAACTTTTCGGGGCCTCCTTTTTACGTTTACACCCGTTTTTACGTTTTCACCCGTTTTTTTTTCACCCGGTTTTTTCTTCTCTGTTTTTTACGTTATGCCGTTTACGTTTTCACCGTTTTTACGTCCAGCGTTTTTTTACGTTCACCCGTTTAACGTTCTTCCGTGTTCAACCTTTTCGTCGTTTTAGTTAGCCCGAAAATAACTGGACGAAAACGTAAAAAACGGAAGAAAACGAAAAAACCAGGAAAACGTAAAAAAAAGGCTCCGGCTGGGTGTGGAACGAAAATGAAACGACGAGAAAAAACGTAAATAAAGACGTGAAGAAAAGCAAAAAAGGAACCATGTGAAAAACGAAAAAAAGGCGTTAACGTAAAAGAAGGACGGAAGAAGGTGAGAGAAAACCTAAAAAACCGGTTGGTGAAAACCGGTAAAACGGCATGGAAACGTAAAGAAACGGACAAGAAAGGTGTAAAAAATGGAAGAAAAACGTTAAAAACCGGTGAATAACGAAGAAAACCGGTGTTAAAACGTAAAAAGAAATGACGAAAACGTAAAAAAACGGAATTAAAACGTAAAAAACCGGTGAAAACGTAAAGAACCGGGTGAAAACGTGAGAAAAGCGCGAACAAAAAACAGGACGAAAACGTAAAAAGGGCAAAACGTAAAAAGAACAGTGTAGAACGTAAAAAACCCGGTGGAGAACGTAAGAAAAGAACCGGGCCGCCGGCTTAAGACGTAAAAAAAATGACGAAAATGTAAAAAAACGGACGAAAACTTAAAAAGATTGGCGAAAACGTAAAAAAACGGAAGAAAACGTAAAAAAAACCGGGTGAAAACGTAAAAAAACGGGCGTAAACGTAAAAAAACGGACGAAAACCAAAAAAACGGAAGAAAACGTGTAAAATCGGACAAAAACATAAGAAAACGGATGAAAACGTGTAAAATAGGAAGAAAACGGAATTTCAAGTTATTTACTAACGACCGTTAGTGTAAAGGACTAACGATGCGACGCTTAGTACATACAATAGAAAAAAATGTCAAGTTTTGTGTTACAATGAAAAAAAAAATAGTTGGCAACATACAATGGTAAAAAGTGTCAAGTTCAATGTATTTTTTTATCATTTTCCCTTTTAAATTTATACAAAATGCGATGTGTATGTGAGCAAAAGATTTGACTAAGAAATTTCCATTTTCTAGAAAGATGTGAACAATGTAGCATGATAAAATGACACTCCATTCATTAACTCCATTCATGTGCTTTGGTAGTTATTCATGTTACTCCATTCATTAGCTCACTTATGTAGTTATGTATGTGCTTTTCAATAGTGCTCAAAATGGAAAGTTTTAAATAGCGGGAGCTTTTAACATCGCAAGAAAATAAAAACAATATCATGAACATATAGCCACACAAATTCTGTAAACCAAGAAAAAACACGCAATAGCCTGTCTATGGCATGACAACACCTTGCGATACCAACATAGAAAGTTGTCCATATTAAATTGTTGAAATGTCAAACGTCAAACTTTTTCCCAATTAAATACGAGAAGTAATAATATTTATTTATTTACTATTTGTTTTTTACATTTATTCATACTAAACATTTTTATTTATCTTCCTACTTACAAGATACCGTGCAAATAGTAAGTTTTAGATAAAAAGAGAATAAGTGAAAAAACATATCTTATATTATCATCTATCTATCTATATATATATAAAGATTGAGTTCCCCCTATTGAATGTGAGCATTAATGCCACAAGCTAAGAAACTCAAATATGTAGTTTAAGCTAATGAATTTAGTACATGCGGAGCTTATTTTGAAGCTTTAAGAGCTTTTAAGCTGAAATGTCTAAAGCCTTGCTTATTATTATGAAACATTAATTTGCTCTTACAAATAAAGCCTCATTTATGTCCCATGTCTTTAAGGTTTTCTCTAAAAAAACGAGATTAAGCATATGTAAAGACTCATTCATTAAGCCTGGCTTTAAAACACTTCAATTCCTAGCTCCTTTCATTTGCCTTCAAATAAATACAAAAACCCTTCAACCACCATCATTGGAGTATAAATAACATCATTTGAGAGCAAAAGTCTTGAGTTGTTTCTGTTGCCATGCACACGGGTTTGCAAGTTTGCCGCATAATAAAGGATCAGCTTACTATACGTTTTGCTCTATCTGCTGCATTACCACCAGCACATATACAAGAAGATTTAATCTTTAGCTCTATAGCATGTTGGTATGATCAAATCTTTTGAATGAAAGAATTGGTTTCCAGATATGATCAACTTTTATTTCTCATGTGCAGGTCATTCACTTACACGAGATTGGATTTGTGTAGCCATGGTGGTGATACTACATGATGCATCTTCGGAAGAACAAAAGATGATAACAGGGGAAAAAATGTGTGTAGCTTCTAAATTTATGGCTGATAGTTTCCACTTTTTTTTTTCAAAGACTAATCTTTATAGCTATAAGATTTAAGAAGTACATAAAAGTCATACACGGCAGAGATGTCAAAACATATGTATAGATACAAGAAGTTGTTAATATGGAGTATAAAATGATCTTTGTTTCTAATGATAATACATACATATTCACATGAGGGGAAGTCTCCAAATTCATGAAACTAAACAATCACCAAACCTTTTCAAGTTACCATTTCTCTTCATGTCATGCTTTGAAACTAAACAATGACCAAACCCTTCAAGTCTCCTATGGTAAGCTTGCAAAAAAAAAAAAAAAAAAAAAAAAAAAAAAAAAAAAAAAAAAAAAAAAAAAAAAAAAAAAAAAAAAAAAAAAAAAAAAAAAA